>JAPKLX010000176.1:37065-48849 GCA_026898415.1 Leonotis leonurus | reverse complement strand
TCTGTTAAAGTTGTCTTGTCTCACTTTCTGTCTGAGACTTGCTGGTTTATCTTTCTGTCTGAGACTTCTTCTATCTTTCTGTTTGAAGCTTTTTGGTTTAACTTTCTGTTAAAGTTGACTTGCTTCAGCTTTCTGTTACTTAGAGACAGAATAGAAATGATACAAAACATGAATAATATCAAGTGTGTTTTCGAGAGAACATCATCAAAACTTAAAATATTTGTGGGGTTCCCAACACAAAGTTCTCAAGTAGGTTAAGATAGTAGTCAAGTGAGCATCAGAGATACTTTCTCACACATTCAGCACTCTGTTTTTGGGGTTTACTGTTTACGCTCAAAAGACCGCTTGATCAAGGTAGTTCCTTAGGCTTGCCTGCCCTCTCGAGGTCGCCACCCTATTAGCCTGTTCAAGATATATATCCTTAGGTCTTCATAGGGTTGTAATGTGGCTTTAGGAATAGGTTGAAAATTTTTGGAAAATGGGCTAAGATCTGTATGAACTAAAGTCTTGGGCAATTCATTTACTTATAGAGCACACTAAACTTCTCCCGGACCCTAGCACACTTATTTATGGGGGTATATATTTTTTGTATTTTTTCCCTTTTTTTTTCCACTTACCTTTTTTATTTTATAAATTCGCCCCATTTTTTATAATATATAATTTTTGGAGTTTCTTTGAACTGTCCAGCTGGAAGCCAAGCTAGTTGATTAGGGGGTATGTTTCTTGCCTTTCTCCTTGCTCTTTATATTTATTTATTTTCTTCTTGTCCTAAATTCACCCGACCGAGGGTGGGCTATCTTTTATGGTTTATATATATATGCGTGAAGAAAAAAGAACATTTAAGACTAAAAAATGGCTAGCAAAGGGTATATATGTATTATTTGGTAGATGTTTATGGCTCTGAGCTTTTAAAAACAAAGTGCCTAAGTCATCTAGAGTTTTCAACTAGGGCTATTGTGTCTTGACCAAGAGGATAGATAGTAAATACCAAGTCAAGCAACTTATAAACACTAAAATAAAATATGCTAAGAGGCATATATAAATTAGGCTCCAATCTCACAGGGTAAACATGTGTTTCCGTCATACTCTATTGTCCTAGAATATGCTCAAGTCACACTCAAAACTCCTACAACATATCATGATCAAGACTCTGCACATAGCATGCTAGCAAGAATCACTGACTCAAGGCATTAAAATAAATACACACTCTAATCTAAACGAATGAGGGGCCCAATCCCACTTACACACTTTGCCTTAGGCAGAGTGTTAGACTAGTCAAGTTCCCCAACGAGACTCGAAAATAAAATAAAACAAAAAATAAACAAAATAATAATAAAAATAGTTAAACTAACACATAGGGATGACAAAATATAGGGGAGAGTAGAGGGATACCTGAATCCCACATGGTCGAAATACACTTGCTGTCCTCATGCATCTTGTGGACTGTCTTGTCAATTCTCACCAAGTAAGTCACTAAGTCATCAACATGGGTCTTCGGGGCGCTGGAACTGGTTGGCTTTGTTGAGCCTATCCCTGGATGCGCTGGAGGCTTCTCCACCGGGTCATCCACGATCCTGAAGTTTCCTTCTGCATCGTCCTCAATGGTGAACATCCTAGTCAAGGTAGTCATATCAAAATGATCCCCCCGCTCCTTTGGCTTTTCATAATCTGTGCTGAGTAGGTTGAGTTGCTTGTCGACGATGGTCGGGAGATGAGCCAATGAAAGGCGTTGCATCGTCTTGGACAAGATGTTCCTGATATGCATGGCAACGAAGGTTGAAAAGCTGAGGCGCTGCTTCTTCTCCATCCCCTAGAGTATAAAGAGCTCACTCTGGAAGATGGTGTTGCTGCTGTTTTTCTTGCCAAAAAAGTTGATAGTTAAGCCAAGATGCGGTGGCACATCTTGACAACTAGATCTATCAGGGTAGATGCCTTGGACTCACTCCCGTTGAAATTCTTTGTGCGGGCAAGCGCTCCCCACATTTTGTTCCACTGCTCCCAAGTCACGTTGGGTACCACCTTAACTGCTTGCCGGTACTCTGGGTTGAACTTGTCGTGAAAGCTGATCATGTTGAGGATCACATCAAGATCCTCTACACCCATTTTTATCTGCTCGCCAAGGAGTGTAAACTCTAGTTAGCTTGGAATTACGCCGGTCTCGACCTTCACCTTCATACTACCGAAAAACTCTCTGACCAAGTCATCGTAGGTGGTGGTGTCTTAGTCAATGAATTTCTCCCAGCCTATCACTCTGAATCTTTCTTTGACTTGCTCTTCTAAGCCCAGTTGCTTGAGAAGGGCGAAATCAATGGTCTTGGGGACCAAAATATATCTACTTTCCAGTTCTCCCGCTACCCTTCCTTCAGTATTCCTTGGCCTAGTCTTCCTAAAGGGTGTCACTTTCTCCTTCTTCACTACGGTGTTGACTCACTTCTCTGGAGGAGTTTTCTCATCAGAGGAGACTTCCTTCACTTCTTCGTCATGTGTCTTTGTAACACCCGGCAGGATGGGGCGGGGGGAAAGGGGCTCCGCAGAATTGGAATTTAGTGTAATATAAATGGGAAATATTTCAATATGATAATAATGATGAAATTATTGAAGAAGATTGGAAAGCTCCAAGAGTTTGGACACACTGGATATAACACAAGTCCAATGTATGGGGGAACCGTATGCATTCATGTAAATGAGATGGAAAGTTGAAAGTAACATATTGACGATCAACATGATGAGGTTATGAATTTGGATAATGAGGGTCATCAACAAGATGAAACCGAGTAGCAGCGTAATAAAAAACAATATGACATCAATCTCACCAAGGTAATCAACATGTATGAATAAGACTCTCGATGAGGCCACCTTTCCAAGCCAGCTCATCACCGTCCTCCTAAAACCTGTTAAAATATTTTGGGTTGAGTACTAGTGTACTCAGTGTGAGTCGTTGCCCGACTTTTTCAGTGAAAAACAACATAAATCTCCATTTAAAGAATATTACATGTCCAACCATATGATGCATGGAGTTTTAAAATGAAAGCCAACCATACACATATAAAAACATACATTTTACCATCATATCAAGCTCGTCATCATTCTTTTCTCATTCATAGTGTTCCTCATTGCGACTAGACGGGAAAAATCGAAGTCTTCCACGAATAATCCCATTTCATCAAGATCGGAGAACCTGGCCAAGTTCACCAAATCTGGACTTTTCGTGTACACTACCTTGGTTGGATCCGGCTTACGGCACAATTGTTAACTTACATCATTGGCAGAGCCAATCAATGGGTACGGTAATACCGATTCGTCACATATAGAATACACATGAGCATAATAAAAATATTGACATGTAAATTCACATTTTCATAAAAACATTTCGAGCTTAATAACTCAAAAATATCATACTGTAAATAGACCCATACCTGTCACCGATTTATGAAGCTCACATTCCGTTTTAGAGGATAGATGATATTCCTCGGTAAGACCCAACAAGATGAATCTCCAACCTTAAGCACTTCTAGTGCTTCGTAAACTTAATGTTTAACCATTGTAACATCTATCTATTAATTATCTGGTGATCATCATTTACAAGACTTGTCTGCTAACCACTTAAGAAATTTTAATTCATTATTAATCGATTCGAGTTGTCATGATAGAAAGAGTAACATTAATCTCGATTACACGAGTACTTTACATAATCATATCATCCGCCAACTTTGAGTAATGACTCGTTCCAACTTAAGACGTTAATCATACAAGTTAATCTTATTCATACTCCCAGGTGTTTGAAAAAAACCAAGTGCTAATAACATTTCTCATGTGCGTTTATAAATATATATACTATAAATATTTATAAGTCATTCAATTATTATAACTATATTTTCATAAATTTTGAAAAGAATGCTCGTGATATGCATGATGCTCGTGATCATATAAATCATATAAACACATAATCAATTTTAAGATCATTCATAAAATAAATAAACTTAAGTACATAAGAACTTATAACCTAATTTAAAATGATTTAAGGGATAACACCTAACAATTTCCATAAGTACAACTCATAAAATAAAATTATATCTAATAATTATACAAGGAATTTATGTCACATATATCATATATACATAACATCTCATAATATGTTGCAAAAGAAACATATAACATAATTTAAGGTAAAGAAAATATAATACTTTCATTAACAAATTTAATGCAGATTGTCCATGCAAATCAGTAAACTTTGAAAGGTCATAACTATCACTCACATGTAACTAGAGACTATAATTAATCAATCAAGAAAGCTACTGAAGTCTACTTGTATTTAAAAAAATTAGAGTAAAAAATATTAAGTGAGGTAGAAGTTATTTAAAATTTACTATAACATGTTCAAAACAGTCATCTTACAAGTTATCGTTTTGTAAAATCTTTTAAAAACATTTATACTTGTTTAAATGTGTTTAAAACTTACAGATATGATATATATATAGTAAAGGAGGTTCTGTAAAGATTTCAACCAAAGAAGATTATTAAACACCATGAACAGTGACAAATAGTTCAGCCATGTGTGAAAAACATTTCAGATTCATGGAACGTTTTTAGGGGAATTATTAAAAATATTAAATCAACTTATTTTTCCCTAAATATTGGTATGATTATTCTCTATAAATCACACATTCAAAAACCACATAAACTAAGGAGACAAAGTGTTACCATTTATAAAGGTTTATACTTCAAAACAGTTATCTTCTAGTATTTTTCAAAAATCATAAAGATAATATAAATGGTTGAAAATTAACAGTATTAATATACACATAATTAGGTTTTCAATAAATATTTTCATCATAAAATGATAAGTAAATCATGTCGTAACAGGTTGCATAAGTTATCTAAAAACAAAGACATATGCAATATTTTCAGGTTTTTCACAGTTGAGGGAGCTACTTCATGTATGTTTTTTAAATATCAAACGAACTTAGATTAAGCTGAGAAGAGAGACCTTTCTAGGTAGAATATAGAATCTTAGAAGAGCTTGAAGTGTGGATCCTCCTCCTTCCTAGATGGTTGAAATAATACAAGAATGTAGATAACTTTGTAGGTGGCGAGTGGAGTGACGTGAAGATGGTGTCGGTGTGCAACAATGGAGGAGTGGGTTATTTTGAGCTTGAGAGTATTTCAATGGAGGTTGTGGAGAGAGATAGAGTGAGAGTTGTAAGAGTGAAAGTGATTGCATTGATGAATGTGTGAAATTTCAGAGAATGTGTCTTTGGATTTAGTTTTCTTTCATGGTGCGTGTGAGAGGTTTACAAGAAGAGTTTGTAGGGTAGAGATATCTTTCAATTTCACTAATCTCTTGCTAACACTTGGCTTAGTTGGTCATAACCAATCACTAACAATTATTACTCTAGTGTAGATGCATTCTATATATATTTGTTGGAGAATCCAAAAAGAAAAATAATGTATAATATAAATTATATATATATATATATATATATTATGCTCATGCATGCAAGCACACTAAGTATATATATATATATATATATATAATATTGATCCATATAGATACATTTTAATTCTTTAAGCACTAAAAGATGAAATAAAATAGCATGATAATTCCATATAAATAATTAAGAACACATTTATTCTTAATACGATCAACTCATGCAAGTTTTTAAAATTTATGGAAACTAATGTAATGCAATTAAACATATATTGTCATGACATGTGAATTTTTAGACGTGCATTTAAGCAATAAAATATATATGTGTGTATATATATAATAGAAATCTCTAGGAGAGGAATTTATAACTAAATAGTCTTAAGCTCGATATTTAGGGATTTTTTTCTGGATTTTTATAGTCTTGTTGGAGTTTCCTCTTTGGCTGGCCTCCTTCAGTTGATTGATCTCCATGTCTTCTACCTTCTCCTTTTCTTCTCCTTCTGTTGCCTCCCCCTCTACCATATCTTCATCTGCCTTTTCTTCATCGCCCTCCTCCTCTGTCTGCCCCTCGGTTTCATTTTCTAGTTGTTGGGTGGAGGGCTTATTCTTCACCGCGTCTGAGTTGATGTTAGATGGAAGTTTTTCTGTAACATCCCACACTGGCTTCGAGGTATGCTCCTCCTCCGCTTGTTTCTCGGGCGTCGCCTTCGGACGATCTTCTCCTACGGTTGCTTTGGGTAGTGGCATGGGTTCTCCAGTAGTTGAGGAGGTCTGGCTGCTCGTTCATTTTTTCTTTTTCGTCAAAATCTTCCTTCGCACCATAGTGTCTGGCTCTTCGTCGAGGATAAGATCTACATTGCCTCCCGTTGCTATTTTCTAAGCTTGTTTTTGGGATGGGTGAGTACCATGGAGGTTACGCGAGGAAGATGGAGTAGTGGAGAGAGACAATTGAGTATTTTGAAATTTGAAAATGAGAGAGTGGAAGGGAGTTGCAGAGGTTAACGGGAAGAGAGGTGGAGTAATGTCAGACAACTAGGGGGCGCTGACGGTTATAGGGGGTAGGTTGGCAGACTACATGTACTTGATTACCCGCCTGACGTGCTGACATGGGGGTGTCAGTTACTTTTGCGGCGTAAAGGCTCCGCATCTCTTCCCCTTCTATATTAAATTTATATGTGATAATTTTATCTAAATTCAAATTATTTTTTTAATGACATTAACAATCAAAGCTGATAACAATTCATTCATTTTAATTATTGAACAAAAATTATGTACACTTTTATTTTAGTAAATATTCAAATGTATGTTTTGAATACTATAATCAATATATATTAATTTTACTTGCTTAAATTATTATTATTATTTGACCACTAATTATTCTATCATTCACAATATATTTAATTATAAATAATATGGATGTTATTAAACTCTCACCATATTACATTTATTTATTAATCATATATTAATTTTCACCATATTTAAAATTATTTATTAATGAATTATTATTTTTTATTTTACTTATAATACAAGTATTTAATTAATAAATTGTATGGACTCTTATTTTACTAACAACACACTAAACTCATTCACAATATGTTTAATTATAAATAGTATGGATGTTATTAAACTCTCACCATATTACATTTATTTATTAATCATATATTAATTGTCACCATATTTAAAATTATTTATTAATGAATTATTATTTTTTATTTTACTTATGATACAAGTATTTAATTAATAAATAGTACGAGACTTTTATTTTACTAACAACACACTCAACTAATCCATTAAAATTTATGCATAGAGCCGTCAAAAAAAGACTCATGCGATCTAAAAATTGACAGTTATGGATTGTGAAGATAAAAATCCGATTGATTTTCAGACTGATTGTCACGACCCACCTTTACTAAGTGTAGTAAAGACGGTTAAAATCGTGACTCAAGGATGAAATATGAAAACGGAAAAAGAAATGGTCATTGACACTAAGGTGAATACATGAAAAGTGCTTCGATAAGTAAGGATTCATACACGGAATTCGGTACTGAGTAACCGATACCAAAATACATAAGTCATTGATCATAACATCTAGAAATACTGAATACTGAAATGAGTGTTTGCATCGGAAATTGGATCAATTTCTAAGTTTACATGTGTGAAGACATGCATGTAAACCCCCAAGAGTTAACGTTAATTGAGTTCGACAAAACCATCGCTGAGCACTCCTCCTTGACATCACAGCTCAACCTGCACATTTATAAATACATGCAGGGCTGAGTACAAAAGTACTCAGTAGACACATGCCGAAATCGCATTCGTACTAATATAATTGTCATGCCATTGTAAGTGAAACATAGGGATTTTGTCTCTAAAGAAACCTATGTTCACTAAATTCTTTTGTTATTCTAAAATTCGACTGCGCAGTCTAAGTTCTGGAGTAATCAATCATATCCGTATTTCTGTGTGTCGGGAAGGTGGCCACCTCCCACGGACACCTGACCGGCCAACCCGCTTAGATGACTCACGGTCGTTGTGTACACTAGTCCGAGGAAAATAACAATCCTCAAAGATCCGAATTCGATTATAATAGTTCAAGCAGATATGTATCATACAAAAATATAAACATTTTTGGTAAGACAATACTTCACATATATTCAATTCAAAATGCTTTTTGAAATGAATATAAACTGATACAACACACATAATTTTAGTTATATAAGAAAGCCTACTTGGATCGTTTCCTTGCTTAATAGGATCTGAATCTTTACCGTCTAGTGCTTTCCCTTCGCTAAACCTTTATCGTAATTACGAAGAAGATACTCATCGTGAGTATATAATCTATTTTATCTAAATAAAATGAAATAATATTCTATTATTTCATTAATTATTTTAAATTTCTTACTCGACTAATATTTGAGTATTTAGGGATTTCTATAACTATTTTCGTAGGATTTTAAATCAATCTTTGATTTTTTAAATCCTTAATAATTTCATTTGTTTTACCCATTTAATTTAATAATGGGTACTATAATTATTTAAGATAATTTACTTGAAGTAATTTAATCTCAAGCAAAAATGCTAATTAAAACTTATAGGATAATATTAATTTTAATTAACATTCTTTAGAAATTTTATTAAGATTTAAATAACACTACTAATTTCATATCTTAAAAATATTTCAATTAATCTAATTATTTGGCCCAATCAAAATCATAGTTATTCACTCCATTTAATTAAATCTTAGCTCATTAGAATTTTAATTGGCCCATTTTAAAATAATTTCGGTCGGCCCATTTCATTAATTCAACCTGCCCATATGATTAAATTAGTTTATTCTCGTCCCATTAGACAATCTAGACCCAGCCCATTAGATTTATTTGACCCGGCCCGTTGATTTAGTTTTAAACTATCCTAACCCTAGCTTAATTCACAACACAGCCGCTTCCTCCTTCTTTCTCTCTATCGATTTCTCTGCTCTATCCCCCTCCTTATCTTCTCTATCTCCACCCCTTCGGTCTCTTCTTCTCTCTTCCTACCTCGCCTGAGACTCCCTCTCGGATGAAATGCAGCAGCAGTCGTCGGCCATCTCTCCCTGCTCCGTCTCTTTCTCGTCTGTCTCTCGGTCTCTCTACTCGCGGTTGCTCTCGGTTGGGAAGCTCACCGGAGCACATCATCATCTAAGGTAAGACCCCTCTTTCTCCCTATCTTTGCTTGTTTTAATTTCATCTTAATCTCTGAAACTACACATCCCCAAATTTTAATTTGATTTTGGTTTGAAGCCTACCTAATACTTCCAGCTTCTTTTCTGAAGCAGGGACGACGTCTCACGTCGCCTCCCTCTGCTCCCGGTCTGTCTCTACTCTCGTTTGGTTCTGGACGGCGGAACTTCGTCAGAGTGCTTCTGGACTGCAGTCGTCGGTTCCTCAAGGTAATTTCCTATCTCTTTCTAATTTCTTCTAATTTATTTCATATTTTTAGTTTTAGTTTCAGATTTCAATCAATTTCATAATCTTTTATTACTGCATGTTCTAATCTCCTTCTAAATGTTGGTTTTAGAAAATTGACAGGGTTCTGTTTTGAATTTGAGGTTCAAAATCTGGAATCTCTGTATTTTAAATTTCAATTCTTCGTTTTCTGCATGTTCAAATTCTCTTTTAAAATTTCGTTTTAAACATTTGGCCAACCATAGTTCTATTCTGAATCTGAACCTGATTTCCCCTTCTAAATTTCGAGTTGTGAAAATGGAAGAAGCTTTAGTTCAGTTAAGAGTTTCAAAATCTGTTTTGTTCTAAGTTTTAATTGAGTACTGATCATTGGTTAATTCTTATTCTGACTGAGGGATACATTGGGTGCTTGTCTTATTCTGGTTTGTTCGTTGGAAGTGGTTCTGGAGATTGGTTGCAGTGTGAGGTAGTTTCTATGTTTTAATTTCTGAGATTTTATAACTCTTGAGTTGGTTTCTCATTCTGAAGATATAAGTGTAGGTTTATGTTATGAAATTCTGAACACATTTCCTATGTTTTGTCTATGTTCTAGGGTCAGAATATATATGTATGATTATATCTATATACCTCTATGTTCTGAAATGAAAATATACGTGTAGGTTATGTTCTGAAGTCTGAAAGGTTTAGGTGGTGTAGAAGGCAAAGTTCTAAGCTTCCTGAATCTGTATGCTTTATCTTCTAAGTTCTGAAGGCATAGGTATAGTTTCTACAAATCTGAAATATAAGAATATGTATATGCTTTGCTAGACATGATTTATCATTGAAATCAATAACTTGTGAGTTGTTTTCTCAAACTGAAACTCATTTATATATATATGTCTATATGTTTTATGCTCTAAATCTGAATACATATATATATTTATGTGTGTTCAGAAATCTGAAAGGTTATATAGGTTTATGTTTTGAACTATGAGAGTATCTCTATATGTTTAAAGTTTGCAAATCTTAAACTAAAGAAAACTTAGAAGGTTTTGAAGACTTTTATGGAGTATTACATGTTCTTTGTTTCTAATATGTCTTAGTTCTCAAATTTCAGTTTCTGTCACAGGTATATGTATATGTTTATACCTATGTTGTGAAATCTGGAAACGTATGTCTAAGTTCTGAAATCTGTGACTTGTTTTCTAAACTATTTAGAATCTAAACAAGCTTCTCAGTCTTCTAAGTTTTAGGCCTGCTAACTCTGAACTTAAACATTTAAAAGCTTCCAAATTTTACATCCTGAGTTCTTAAAGTTTTGTGGAGGATAGAGTCTATAATTACTCTAAGTTTAGTTTCCAGTTTCAGTTTTCTTTTAGAGTTTCTGAAATATAAGTTAAGAAGTGGAAGAAGTCTTTGAACCAAATGCTAAGAATAAGACTAAAGCATGAAATGTGTACACACACACACGTATACATATATATCTATGTTCTGAAACCAGAATATGCATATGTTCTAAATTCTGAATTGTATTTGAAGTTCTACATTCAGCATCCTGGACTAAATTTCTAAGTTCTTTACTCAATACTATAAAGAATGCAAAACTGAATTTTTGAGACCTTTGTTTACCTCAATACTTCTAAGAATTCTGATTTGGGATGACTTGGTGTGACTTCTTGGGTGGAAAGAAACTCCTCCGTAAATGTCTGTTGGGAACCCTAAAGATTTTAGTGTTGATGATGGTATCTCGAAACACACTTAGCTTAGCACTAACCTGTTCCTCGTGTAAAAACCAGATCACTATAGATTAAGTGATTTCTGTTTTGGAACAGATTAGGAGATGACTTAAAATGTAAAGGAGATGTTCATATAGAAGTCATTCTCAACTTAAAATAGGATGAAGGTCAAGACTTCACACTTAAAGGAATCGATTTGCTGTAACAAACAGCGACCAGATCGGCGACCAGATCGATGACCAGATCGATGCCTACAGCGATGAACCAGAGCGATTGAGTCATCAAGTCATTAGCTAACATCATCCTACACATCATATACACTTGCCACGTCAAGATCAAGGTCCATCCAACAGGGTTTGGAAAGAAGATCTACGACTTAATCATATAAGGAAAGAGACCGTTAACAATCTGATTTCCATAAATCAAAGATTGAGTCAACCTTTCCCATATGGCAAGAACAGATATGATGGAAACCATTGATTGGCAATATACCATCTATCTCACGCCAATCAACAACGGCTAGAATTTAAAATTCAAAGCCTATATAGTTGAAAGACAACAATCTGGAAACAGGAGAGAAGAATACACACGAGCTATACTGCAATTATCCTTCAAGCACTCTGCATTCCAGACTTAGAGCTTCAACATTCTGTGATTCTACATCACACCAACCACCTCGATTCAAGTCTGTCTTGTC
>JAPKLX010000176.1:10398-22065 GCA_026898415.1 Leonotis leonurus | reverse complement strand
TGAAGCAGGATGATTTCTGCCTAACCTGCTTCAACCTGCGTACCAAACGGAGCCTAATTATTTGTCATAATCTTTCTATTATTGTAGTCATGATATTAATGAGCCCGACAAGTCTTCATTTTGTTATGCATTTTGTATTATGCTCACTTTTTCAGTCCATATGCATATGTTAGGTAATTCTTGGTCAATCAAATAATTTCTTATTTTAATCGGATACATTTTTTATTAATCAAAATAGTCTCATTTAGTTTCTCAATGGGTGTGTTTTATGAAAAGTATGGAACTATTTTCATGGGACAAAGGGAGTAATAAATTATTTTGACTTTAAATATTAATGTATAGTGAATAAAAATTAAGTTTCACATAAATATTTTAATTAAAATGATTTAATTGTTAATATGTAATAAGTATAGATTGAGTCTCACATGCCTGATTGAATTAAAATGACTTGAAGGATAAATTTTGCAAAATTAGTTAATAAAAATATAAATTTTAAATGGAAATCTGCTTTGTGGACGGACGAATATTTGTGCACACGTCAAGTATATTATTAGGATATGACGTATAAATAAAATTATTTATCAACAACCCCACTTCAATAATATACCTTTCGTTTCAATAATGATGACACATTTTTTTTTGACACTAATGAGAGTATATTAACTATTGAAAAAGTTAAAAAAAGTAGTATAATCCACATTTTTCTAATTTTTATATATTTTTTATTATTTTTGGATAGTGTAAATCTTGTTTGATCTATGACAATAAATAAAAAAGTTTGTCATGTTTAGTTAGATAAATTTAGTATTTTCTATACTTGTCTATTTAAAAAGTGAGTTTTACTAGTTTATGAATAAGTGGTTGTCTGACAATGAGTAATGAATACACGTCTTTATGCTAAAGATGATGTATTGAACTCATAATTAATAGATACTTTTTATGAGGCATTTGTCCGTACCAGTTCTGGAATGGTAATGGAGAAACATTGTGATTTTCGAATCATGGCAATAGGATAGTGGAAGAATGGAGGAATAGATTAAGTGTTGGTTCTGAAATTGGTGTTATGTGAGAGGAAAAATCAGTCAGCCTCCTAGTAGTTATTCTATATGGGCTAAGAATTATTTGGCTAGTAATTGACCATGTTTGTAATCTTGTTTTGATGAGATACTTCTTGCATCTCTTCTTTTGTTTTCGATTAATAATACTTTTCTTTCCTCAGCAAAAAAAAAGATACTTTTTATGAATGTCAATTAAGTATCTTAAGTAAATTGCTCCAGATTGTTCGTCCTTCACTACAATAATACATCGGGGTTTGTAGTGACAACTTGGTATATCTACTATACGCTCATTTACTAAAATATGTTTATGATTAACTAATTGACAAGGTGTGTGAATAATCAAGGTCGTACTCAAACGAAAAAGAATTTTATCCAAACGCACTTCAAGTAATTATAATAAAATATTAAATCATCTTTACATCAAAATTGAAACTGGTAGTTTTCAGTTTGACGGACCTTCCTACATGTTCGAGCTCAAACCTTAGCATAGTAGTTTTTGTTTAGAACGGATAAGGAAATACGTAGTCATTAATAAGTACAATAATGATTTGAAACTTAGATACTATGAAATATTGTGAGTTTTTAATTACTACGATTGTAATGGTGGACAAAATTTTGAAAATTGTTATATTTCGTGATTTGGTTTGCTGTTTTCTTAAAGCTTAAATCTGTTGTAATTCATATCTATTCCACCGCTTGAACAATGTAATGTGGAGAGAAATAATGAAAACAGTAAATGAAAGACGGCGGAGAGAAAAGAAATGATAGGGTTTCAAATCTTAAAACTTTATTAATATATAGAGTTGATCCACAATACAAAGATATAAATAACCTTAAATAGTGTAACATCCCGTTCTTTTAATAGAAATTTAAGAAAATTTATGTTAGATAATATATTTTTCTTTAGAATTTTCGATTAACAAATCGAAGAAAGACTTGCACGAACTAAGTAAGAATTTTTTTTTAGTAAAGCTAGTATCTATTAAATATGTGAGAACTTTTTCAAGATTTCAAAGTTATTATAAATTAATAAGTTATAATCGTTCTTTATCTTTAAGATAATAGATGCAATAATTTGTGACTATTGCAATTAAATTTATCTCGATTAATTGAAGTCGATTGGTTTTACTAATGAATAATAGATAACTAAATAACATTATTAGTAACTATCACTCCATGATGTAAGACTATAGTGAAAAGTGATTAATGGTAATTAATGGAATAATTTCCATGTTGTACAAAAATATAACATTGAGGATGATTATGAATAAACTTCTTGAATGAAGACACACCCATAAGCATATATTCATATATAGGTATATAAGTTACAAGAATCAGATTTTTAATAAGTATTTCAGGGTCTCTAAGGCCCAGATATCGACATATATAAGTAATAAAAGGAAAGATGAGCTGAAAACTTGTGTTGGCAAATTACAAATTCATGTTAAAAGCTGGAACTACACACTCGACTGAGACCTAGTAAAATAAAAAGTTGTAGAGAACTTTCCAATACCTAGCAAGAACAATATAGAGTTTCACAAATACCACCCCAAACTAGTGAAAGAGGAAACATAGAAAAGAGATGTGTAGGTATGAATCGAGCAGAAGAAGAAGTGAGCTGCTGCTGGCAACCAGCCTTTCTTACCCCTACTGCCACCCTAGGACCTGTAACAAAAGACAAATAAGAAAGGTGAGTTGCAATACAAGTAAAAGTTGAAGGTATTCTGCATAGTACACTACTAATAAGACAACATAATAGAAACTCCAATATCAACAGATCTTCTAAATTCATAACCAAATAAGTAAGGAACAAGAAAAGTACATAAATAACCTTGATACTTTAGTGAAACAAGGCAAGAGGGGAGAGGGAACTATCGGGGAGGTTAATTCGAGGAAGAGGAAGAAAGCCTCTCTCTTTTCCACTGCCAAGCTCTGGGAACCTGCAGAAAAGCAACAAAAAGAGAGAGAGAGAGAGAGAGTTAAGGAGTAGTGATGCAATAGAGGATCAATTAATATCTAGAACCACAGACCCCTCCCAATCAGATCTTGCACTATAAATACCAACCACACTCATGCGTAGGAAAATTTGAGCACCAAACCAAAACACTTAGAAGAAATTTGAAGGAGGTAGAGGGAAGCTCCAGGAGAGAAGCTCTGCCCAAAATTTCTAGGAAGTGTAGAAGTTCTTAAGGTATGAAGAAGTTATCTTTAGTGCTCTTTAAACGCTGTTTCATCAATTCCGTAGCAATAGGGAACCACTTGAAAACTAAGGTTAAGATTCAGAACTTAAAGTCCTTAAAACAAAAGACAAAGATTAGTAAGAAAGTATAAATTCAGATTTTGATATTATAAGCTTAGAGTTTTGGTTAAAGACGCAATTAGAACTGACTTTTCAGAACATAGCCTACTCAGAATCTTCTTTTTAAAATTTGAAGCATGCTCAGTTGTTCTTGTCTGACTTAGGAGAACAAAACACATTCATTTCCAAAACATAAAAAATCATAATGTTTAAACATGCTCAGAATTTAGTTAAACCAAATTTTAACTTCTAAATAGTTCTAAGACACATGTTTGAACTTAGCAAATTCTTATATTAAAACTTTGAAATCTAAGCATCACAAATTCAGTATTTAGCAATGATCAAACATATACAGAACTCACCCTCCAGAACATAACATATACATCTCCTAGATCTATCGTTTAGAGTAAACTTAGGGTAATATGTCATACACAAGCCAGAACTCAACTCATTAACTTCAATATAAGACATGTTATTGAAACTTCAAGAAACACATACAAGGCTGAAAATTCAAGTAAATACAGCCATAAACCTTAGATAATATACAAGATACTATTTATCTTCAAAGACATATTAGTTCACCAGCAATGAAATAAAGAGTTAAGCTTTACCCAAATTCCCTCCACCAAGCAGATAGTATCTAAACATATGTACATACGGGAAGAAGGCAGCCACATCACGTAGGGGAAATCTCAACAAATTTACCCCAAGCAAGACCCAAATTTGAGGTATATAATACTCAACTTTTAAAGCTTTACTCTTTATTTCCTAAGTTAAGCCTCAAGCATAGAGACCAAGTAGGCCAATAGAATTTAGAAAAGTGATGAGAATTTGAACTAAAATTTTAATTTTACATGTTAGAATAAAATATGCCAATTAGATAACAAGAGTCAGTTTTATTGAGTAGCACAAAACATCAGACTTATCTGTTGATTCCCAACACGCTCTAGTCGAGCTACTATGAAAAGGAATCAAACACCACCATCTCAAAACCGAACCCAAATCCCCTCAACCTAGCCCATAAACAATCGGTAAGAAATGAAGGAAATCAGAATCTTAGAAACACGAACATGGACATGATTAGAACACAAATGTAGGTTCTGTAAATAAAAAGGAATTAGGGACTTTAGTTCAATACAACCTATTAAACCAAATTTTCAGAAATTAAAACATGAAGAGGATTCTAACCATGAAATTCGAAAATTTAGACTTGACTTCAAAAGCAGTAGCTGTTGTCTCCTATCGAGGACTGTCGGGAGGGACGGCCGAAGGGAAGGCTCCAACGTTGAGGAATAGAGGAGGGACAGAGTGCTGAGTGCAAAAAGTGAGAAAGGGCGTCGGTATTGGGAGCAAGTGCAGATATATCGGGAAGGGAGGTACGAGCGCCAGAGAGAGAGATGGAGAAAACGACGAGCTCGTGGAGCGCCGTAGAGAGAGTTACCGGGGACAGAAAGAGAGGTCGACAGGGAGAGGGGAATGAGAAACAACGGCTAGATTTGGAAGAAAGGGTTAGAACTTGAATTAGGGTAGGGTTAGGTTAGTGTGAAAATCGGGTCGGGTTACGGGCCAGGACTTGGACCGGGTTCAAACAGATTTTGGACTTAAGTAAGTTTAGATATAATAGATGGGCCGAAAATTTTAATGTCACGACCCACCTTTACTAAGTATAGTAACGATGGGTATAACTATGACTCAGGTATGAAATATAGAAATGGATAAGGAAATGAGTATTAACTTGAAGGTGAATATATGATAAGTGCTTCGATAAATAAGGATTCATATACGAAATTCGGTACTAAGTAACCGATACCAAAATACATACGTCATTGATTATAACATCTAGAAATACTGAATACTAAAATGAGTGTTTGCAGCGGAAATTAGATCAATTTCTAAGTTTACATGTATGAAGACATGTAAACCCCCAATAGTTACTACTAATTGAGTTCGACAAAAACCATCGCTGAGCACTTCCCTTTGACATCACAGCTTAATCTGCACATTTATAAATACATGCAGGGTTGAGTACAAAAGTACTCAATAAACACATGTCGAAATCACATTCGTACTAATATAATTGTCATTTCCATAACACAGTGAGACATAGGGATTTTATCTCTAAAGAAACCTATGTTCACTAAATTCTTTTGTGATTCTTAAAATTCGACTGCGCAGTCTAAGTTCTGGAGTAATCAATCATATCCGTATTTCTGTGTGTCGGGAAGGTGGCCACCTTCCACGGACACTTGACCGGCCAACCCGCTTAGATGACTCACGGTCGTTGTGTACACTAGTACGAGAAAAATAACAATCCTCTAAGACCCAAATTCGATTATAATAGTTCAAGCAGATATGTATCATACAAAAATATAAACATTTTTGGCAAGTCAATACTTCACATAATTTCAGTTCAAAATCTTTTTGAAACGAAATAATAACTGATACAACACACATAATTTTAGTTGTATAAGAAAGCCTACCTTAATTGCTTCCTCGCCAAATAAGATTTGAATCTTTATCGTCTAGAGATTTCTCCTCGCTAAACCTTAATCGTAATTACGAAGAAGATACTCATCGTGAGTATATAATTTATTTCATCTAAATAAAATGAAATATTATTATATTATTTCATTAATTATTCTAATTTCTTACTCAACTAATATTCGAGTACTTAGAAATTTCTATAACTATAATATTTAATAAATCCTTAATATTTATTAAATCCTTAATATTTATTAAATCCTTAATATTTTCATTTGTTTTACCCAATTAATTTATTAATGAGTACTATAATTATTCAAGATAAATTACTTTTAATAATTTAATCTCAAGCTAAAATGTTAAATTAAATCTTATAAGGTAGTATTAAATTTAATTAATACTCTTTAATAATTATATAGATTGGAAATAATACTACTAATTTCATATCTTAACATTGCTCAATTAATCTAATTTAATTAGGCCCAATCTAAATAATAATTTCCAATTCATTTAATTAATAGACTGGCCCAATTGGTTAAAACTAACCCATACTGATTTTATTAATCTTAAGCCCGTGTTAATTAGAGGCTCATTTTGATGGATTTTATCTTGGCCCGTATTGAAAGGATTTTATTTAGGCCCGTATTGAGTAATTATATCAAGCTCATATTCAAGTTTATTTCGGCCCACTCTTTTCCCATCCAGCCCATGTTCTTAATTACCCATAGGATTAATTCAACTTCCCTAGACATTGCACTATCCGACTACACCCTCCAGCCCCAAATCTCAATTCTTCTTCCCTTCCTTTCTATTTCTCTCTCTCTCACAACTCACAAAAATAACACCCAGCACTCATACTTCTTTCCTCTCTATTCTCGGTTTCTCCCATTCTATTTTCATATTTCTTAACACTAAAGATGTCTAATTTTCCTTATTGTCTCTCTTGGCTACCGGCTATCTCGACGAAGATCTCACCTCTCTCAGTCTGCCTCTAAATTCTGGATGGCGGCGAGGTCTGAATCGGCAAAAACTCGCCGGCCATCTCAAGGTAAAACTCTCATATTTATTCTATTCTATTTCTAGATTTGTAGGTACTAATTGCAGTTTTAAAAATCTCTAATCGTACATCTAAATTTTCAATCTTTTATTACTGCATGTTCTAATCTCCTTCTAAATGTTGGGTTTAACATTTGGCAACAGCTCTAGTTTGAATATGAGATTCAAAATCTGAAATCTCATCTGTATATTTCGATTAGTTTGGGTAGAGTGGAAGACAAATTTTTAAGCTTCTTGATGTGTAAATCTGAATAATATTGCAAATGTTCTTTCTTGCTCTAGGTGAAATGGACGTTCGAAGAGGAGCTGGCCAGAGCTCCCCTGGACTGCCGCTGTCGGCTCCTCACATGTAAGCCCCTAATTCTATTTCATTTCCTATATTTTCAGGTTTTGTTTTATGCATGTTAGTGATATGGATTGTTGGATTTGGGGCTAGTATGAGTTATTGGTCAAATACGATAGTTTAAATCTGAATCTTAATTCATTGTCTTGCTCTGGACATGATTTCAGTTTTATGTGATTCTCAGTTGTGAACTAAAAATGATTTAAACTAAAGTTTCAGTCGTTTTATTGTTCTGAAATTGTTCTTGTAATGCCCCGCTCTTTTAACCCCGATTAAATTAGTAAATTATTTTGATTAGATGTTCTTGTAGATTTAATTATCAGACCGAAATTAGTAAGGTTGATTCGAAGTAATCAATATTTTTGCAACTAGTGCAAATAAAACTTATCCGGGTAATTATACCCGAGTCAATTGCACTAACTATAAATGATTGGTCTATTATTATTAGATAATAGATTAGTGAATGTTAGAAAATTTATAAATAGAGTATAATACTTATATATGTGTCAATCTAAAGGATACAACTTTTGACTTATACAATAAGACAAAAATATAAAGGACACAAAAGAATAATAATTTAAGACTGATACGTAAAATATCAAATCTGCAAGCAAGAAGTCTGAACTATCAAAGTACCAAAACATGTTAAAGTTGAACAGGCAGATTTACAGGTCATTAAACAGATCAGTACATATGACAAATCTACAGGAAATCTTCTATTTTTGTAAAGGAAACAAACTGAAATTTGAGAAGGGAATAGACTAATGAATAAAGAAGGGAAAAGTAAGCTGCTGCTGCAGCAGCACGTGAGCACAGCAAGTGAGCAGAGAACATATGGGAAGAACTCAGGTTGTCCTTTCCTGCCCAGTGTATCATGTCATGCTACCACCACCTTTCTAATCTAGAACATAAAACAAAAGGGAAATAGGATGAAGAAAAAAAAAGAGAGTTAGCACATGCTAGTGTAAAATAGAAAATAAAGCGGAAGGAAGGAGAAGAGAGAAAGGAGGGACTTACCTGCTCCTCGATGCAGCACCCTCTCTCTCCTATATGCTGCAAATCAGCCTTCCTCTTCTAAGATGTACCTGCAACATAAAACAAATAGAGATCATAATGGATCCAGGTAAAAGAGTACCAACCAAGGTCAACCCCAACTCCAAACCTCATCAATGAATCCCATATAAATACACAATACGCAGCCTCTAATAACACTTCTTCAAACTAAAAATCAATCATCACATGAGCACTTTTAAGAGGAACTAAGGGGAGAAGGTCCTGCCAAGTTCAAGATAGGAGTATACCAACTGTTCTTCAGGTAAACAAAGAACTGAACCTCAAATATTTAAAAATATATGCATACCTGTTAAGATTCAGTTACTAGTAGAGGTTAATGTTTATCCTTAAACTTAGTTGAAAACATAGCATGCTCATTTAGTTATCATAGAATCCAACTTCAAGACTTAACCTACCAAAGCTACAACTCTAATACTTAGAAGAACCTAGAACATATCATGCTTAGAATTCAATGTCTGACTTAAGAGAAAGCATAACACCCTAACAAATAGAACTTACAAGGATTTCGATTTCAGATTTACAAAACATACGTTGACATGACATGAAAAATTCGATCTCAAGCCACAATCTGCCCTAGGATAACTCAACAGTACAACACAACCTTAAATCATGTGAAATAACCATACTGCATGAACTCATAAGACACGATTTTTAAAACAGAAAACACAAGGGAATATTTTAACAGTTAAGAGAGGAATGAATACACAACTTAGCTAAGACTGATAAGTCCCCTCCAGGTTTGCAATAGACCATCTTTCCCCATAGCTGCGGGACAACATTAGTGACCGTCCTGGCAAACAAAGCTCCAGCCGTGAGCCAGCAGCTCGAGAACGGGCTGTCCAGCTCTGAATCCACCCGTTCCCAGACCAAACCAAATCACCCCAGCCCAAACATCTCCACTCCTCCAAAAATAGATTAAGAAAGTCAAATCATTAACTCATGAAATTAAGCAAAGTCTCAATGAGAAAAGGATTTGAAAACAAATTCCAAAAATTTGAATCTCTCCCAAGACTTTCTTTAGCCATAAGCTCTTAATTCTGGAAAAGAAAGGTTAAATAAGAAAGGAAGGAATAGGGGAAGGAAATTACCTGAGGCAGCGGCTGCCGGGGAAGAGAGATGGAATACAGTGGTGTAGGCGCAGCGGGTAGGATCGAAGGCTGCTGCTCGATACTCAACGAAGGCAGATTCAACAAATCTATTACTAGATGAATAGGGGAGGATCAGAAATTATAAATCTGGAAATTAAAGGAAAATAGGACCCTTACCTTGGGGGTTTCGACGACTGAATGCCGGTGAAGCTTCACGCTATGCAGTCGAGGGCTGAGCCTCGGGAGCGAGAGGTAGACAAACAAAGCGAAAGAAAAAAAAAACCTACCTCAAGCTGTTGCTCTAGCGCCAAAGGAAGATGACTGCAAGACAGCCGAGGCAGCGAACGCCGCCGGAGAGGAAGGGCAGCGACGCTGCTAAGAAAGGAAGAAGAGGCGACGAGCGTCGCTGGAGAAAGAAGGAAGGAGACGGGAAGGGGAGAGAACGGCTGGTATCCAGAGAGAGAGGAGTTTAATTTTCCAACCCTAAGTCTAAAACCAAGAGTGCAACCCTCTAGAACCCGGGCCGGGTATGGGCTGGGTTAATGGGCCAACTACTAAATTGACTGGGCTCTAAGAATAATTTTGTATTGTGCTAGAGTAATACACGAATGGGCCAATATTTTAGTCTAATTGGGCCGAGACTTTAGTCTAAAACTGGGCCAATAAATCTGAGTGGATTAGACACTAGTTGGGCCAATGTTTGGACTGAAACTTAATTAGATCTATGAATGGGACCATCTAATTTCGAATTGGCCTAAATAAATAACTCTATGGACTTAATTAAATGAATCTGAATGGGCCCATAAATTAATTGATTAGTTAGAAGTGATCACACTTGTAATGGACTAGAATTTATTTAATTGATCCTAGTTGGATTAATTAATTAGCTCAATGGACTAAGACTTAGAATTAATTGAACTATGTCCAAGAATATAGTTTTAATATTAAATTTAGAAAATTTAATTTATTAATTAGAATTTAAATTCGTTAATTAGAATTTAATCATGAGAAATGATTAAATTATAAATCATACTTGGAGTATGATAATTAAGGTTAATCTAACCTATAAGAAATTAGTTATTTTGATTCAAGAATCAAAATATTAAATTAGAAGTTCCTTTATTATTTTTACCCAATAATTGATTACTTGGGTAAAATAAATTCTCAACCACAACTTTATTTAGAAATCATCAAACGACACCTCTAGGAATATAGCTCCTATACTCGAACGATAGTTGAGTTAAAAGACCCGAGAATAATTCTCAAAATAGCTAAGGATAATACTTCCTTACACTTAGAATTATTTGATATACTTGAGCAATGTATCTCACCCTAGATTTATTTAAGGTTGCGACGAAAGGTCGGAACCGCAGTTCGAGAACGAAGCAGTCGTCAGTCAAGACTATTCAGGTAGGCTTTTCTCACTCTATAAAAATATGTATGCATGTTTTCGAAATGAAACGAGATATTTTCAAAGCACTGTCTTGCCATAAACGTTTTGATTTATGTATGATGCCTATCTGTTATATTATAATCGAATTCGGGTCCTAGTAGATTAGATATACTACTCAGACTAGTGTACACAGGACCGTGAGTCATCTAGATGTTGACCGGTCGATTGTCGGTGGGAAGTGGCCACTTCCCCGACACAAAGAAGCTTCAGATATGGTTGATTACAAAGAATTAGGACTGATCAGTAAAACTTAGAACTTTCTCAAGAAATGTTTTGTGAACATAGGTGCTTTAGAGACAAAAATCCCTATGTATCACTTAGAATGGCTTGACAGTTATATTTGTAAGTGTGCGATTTTGGCATGTGTCTACTGAGTACTTTTGTACTCAGCCCTACATGTATTTCTAAACATGCAGGTTGAGCGGTGGTGAAGGAGGGGTGCTACGTTCGGGCTTTTTTTCGATCTCTTAGTAGTTGACTGTTGGGAACCCTAAAGAAATTTTCGTTTTGATGATGATCTCTCGAAACACACTTAGTCTTTACAAATTTAATTAGAGTCAAACTGTTCTACAAGTTAACAGATCACTACGCATAAAGTGAATTCTGATAGAGAACAGATTAGGAGATGACTTAGCATGTAAAGGAATTACTCCTATAGAAGTCATTTCTATAATAGTCCAGGAAGAAGACCAAGTTATTTCTCAAGAGAAGAAAACGATCTGCAGTGTCAGTCGTCAACCTGATCACCGACCAGATCGATGATCACAGCAAAGCACCAGATCGATAGAGTCATCAAACCACCAGATGACATCACT
>JAPKLX010000176.1:0-10388 GCA_026898415.1 Leonotis leonurus | reverse complement strand
ATAGTCTTCTAGTGGTAACGTAGAGGTAATCTTTTGTAAAGGGACACGACCCTTATTCGTGCATAAGTTTCCAACCAGCTTGGGTGTGAAAACTTGTGACTCGTTCTCCACGAGTATAAACAAGAAGAGTATCCTAGTAGTGGATAATCTGGTCTAGTTTTGATCAGATCGTGGACGTAGGGATTTCTCGAACCACGTTAAACAACTGTGTTATTTATCTTTCTGCATATTTACTTTCAGTTGTTTATTTATTCCTCTCCCTACACTTCCATATAGACTGCATCTCAATCAATCTGCCTTAACTATCTGGTTAATTATTAAGGTTTTCTATATAAGAGCAACAACTAAGTCCACCATATTTCCGCACACACATAATACTTAGAAAGTAATAAGATCACTCTTATTATTGTCTGAATATTTACACTAGAGAGCAATCTGTTTGGATTGACCTGCTATCTATCTGTCTATCGATCTGGTCAGTCATCTGCCGAGCAATTTCTTGTTAAAGAATAGCTTGAACTCTCTAATCATCAACCAAGTAAACTGAAAAATTTGTATTTGGTGTATTCCCCTCCCCCCCCCCCATACACCAAACCTTGCTCTTTCGGGACCAACATTGACTCTTGGGGGTTCTACCTGTCTTCATACATGTAGAGCTTATTTCGATCTAAATGTCTTTCCGCTGCAAGTTTGAGATCATTATGTATTAAAACCAAGACTTCAGTTCTTTCATATTATGATGAATTGAATTTAGCCTAAGACTCAAGTCATTTTATGAAACTCATGTATAATGAATTATTTGATGAGTTATGAGAATGTTGTGCTATTCAACCTTGTTCCAGTTTCCCCATTTCTATCCCCATTTCTATCCCCATTTCTTTAATCCCTTCCCTAGTCACGGTTTCCCCGACTTTACTATCCTTAGTGAAGGGCGGGCATGACAGAGTGGTATCAGAGCATTTCTTGCTCTACACCCAAGAGTCTTTTTCAAATCTTAGTCTAGTATTGCTTCACTAGACTTATGTTACTTCTTCATATTAGTTAAGTAAGTCGACAAAAGCCTAGCACTCCGACGCATCACGCTCAACAAGAAATGAGGTAAGAATGATTTGAAAAAGTTGAAGTTCGTATTTGAAAGGGAAAGTATAGATTTCTTTCAACTAAAGTTTGAGATTCCCAAAAGAAATGTAGATATTTCTTTTTGGTTGAAGTGAGTATTAAAGAAGAGAACATACTCTTTTAAAGCAAGTTTTGAAATGCTTTTGAAGCGAAGTTTCAAGTCAAGGGAAAAGATCACGATTCTTTTCAAAGTAATATTTCATGGTGGGAAGAAAATAACATGATTGTTTTAAAGTGAGTTCATAATTTTGTCATGACAATTAGGACTCTTCCCGATGAACATAGATTGCTTTAAGTGGCTTATTCCCTTGAGGAATGATAACATAGATCATAACGTAGAAGAACAAATAGGAGTTCTTCCTCACAACTTAGAGTGAGAACGATAATAAAGAAGAATAGACTAGAAGGACGAGGAGAACTCATATATAGATGACGATCGAGAAAAGATATTCTTGGTGAGTTATCAAAAATTTCGATAATCATTCGATAGATTATCATCACTACGATGAGAATCTAAACACAAACAAAACCGTCAAGCCGGTTGATGAAGATTTAACTATCTTTGAATAACAAATCTTAAATCTAGAATTCTCAAAAATTCCATATTGATAAGCATAACAACCTTAAGAAGTTATGATGATCAACCACAAACTATCGATCTAAGAGTTTGGTTATAAGCCAAATACCTCATACGATCGTGCCAATTTACGATCCACGGGCTTAAACTAGTTGTTTCATCCCTGTCATAGTAATGACAGATGATCAAAGTAAAGGCACCCCATCTTAGAATCGACCACATATGTTCGAGATGTGGTCAGAAAAACCTCAACGAGTTCCTAGACCCCTACTCCAGCTTTAGGAGAGAGACATGTCCAGTGAGAATGACATATATCGAAAATGTGTGTCAACTACTCATTACACTGTTAACTGAATGACAATAATGGGGATATAGTCACATTCCCCCTTGTAGTTACCATAACTTTTACTTCAACTATCTCAATAGTAGTATACTAGAATTTGGGTTCAATCATAGTAATACGACATCGAACCATACAAAAGTTTTTCCAATGCTAAGAGAATCATCCTGCCTACGCCTATTCACATTGGATACCTATTTTGCACCTCCGTATTTCAGATATGACATCATTCTAATTGACAGATTCAAAAAAAAAGGGGGGTATCTCAAAATTTTAAGACCCCACGTGATAATATAGTCATGATCATATCTGGGGAGATACTCTTAAAAATCGTTTCCTTCTTGAAAGGAGAATCGAACAACTAAATTGCTTCGATAAGCGAAAGACGTAATACGTGAAGTTCCTGGACACATAGTTAGAATAACAATTTCGGAGGAGGATCACAGAGCCCAAGGAGGATTTTGAGAAAGTGTCAGAGGACAACGAGGTTAAAGAAAAGACGATAAGTAACATCATTGCAGAATCATGTCTTAATGTACGTTCAACTAAGTTTAATGCTCTGAAGTTAATCGATTGAGGTTTTCGGCTTTAGCTAACACGTTAGTCGAAAACTGTGTACACGAATGGGTAGTAGTGCAATGGGTTGATCTCCATTGTGTTCTGTTGTAATGTTAATGGGATTCTCTAGGTTTTGACCCAAAATCAAAATGCAGAAAGGGATTATCTGGGTTTCGACCCAAAAAATGTAAATGCTCAAATAGACTCTCTGGGTTTTGACCCGAAGTCTGGATGTAAATAGGATCGATGGTGGCAAGAGGTCCGGGGCCAAAGTAAGAGTAACTTTAGAACGTACATAATTGTGCACATGAAAATGATAAATGCTTTAACAAGCTTAGAAGTACTTTTCGTTTTGAAACCTTCTAAGGTATGTTGTTTATGAATGGATAAAAATGTTTAGATTTTATAAAACTTCTTATAAAATGCATAGCCCACTGAGTACACTAGTACTCAGCCCGCAAATTGTTACCAAATGTTTTCAGGTTAAGTGCCGGTGGTGACGGGTTGAGTTGAGGCATTGTTGTTGTCATCTGATTACTTTTATGAATTGCTTCCGCTATGATATTCTCTTTTGTCAAGTATAGTTCATCTGTAGATCTATAACTTCTAATGACTCTAGTTATGTTCATCTCTTCGATAAAATTAGAATTGTGAACCTCAACTTCTGACATCGAATAGCTTTTTGCATCGATTTGAACTGCGAGTCTTCTTGTTTATCTATTAATGGTTATGTTTGAAGTATTATTCACGATTGTTTCCAAGTCAAGCATGCCCCCCCTTCTTCCCCGCTTCTTAAATCCAACCCTTAGTTGCACCCGACTTACGGGTCTTCCCTCGGGAATTGGGGCGTGATAGATTGGTATCAGAGCAACGTTCTTGGTTCTGAACTATCACCATTTAAAAGGCCAAAATAAGAGTAACTTTAGAACGTACATAACTGTGCACAAGTAATGAAAATGATAAATGCTTTAACATGCTTAGAAGTACTTTTCGTTTTGAAACCTTCTAAGGTATGTTGTTAATGAATGAATAAAAATGTTTAGATTTTATAAAACTTCTTATAAAATGCATAGCCCACTGAGTACACTAGTACTTAGCCCGCAAATTGTTTTCAAATATTTTCAGGTTAAGTGCCGGTGGTGACGGGTTGAGCTGAGACATTGTTGTTGTCATCTGATTGCTTTTATGAATTGCTTCCGCTATGATATTCTCTTTTGTCAAGTATAGTTCGTCTGTAGATCTATAACTTCTAATGGCTCTGGTTATGTTCATCTATTCGATAAAATTAGGATTGTGAACCTCAACTTCTGACATCGAATAGCTTTTTGCATCGATTTGAACTGCGAGTCTTCTCGTTTATCTATTAATGGTTATGTTTGAAATACTATTCACGATTCTTTCCAAGTCAAGCATGCCCCCTTCTTCCCCGCTTCTTAAATCCAACCCCTAGTCGCACTTGGCTTACGGACCTTCCCTCAGAAATTGGGCGTGACAATATCGCATTTAATAATACCAAAACAAATCAACGAAATTTATACTTAAACAGATAAACATAAATTAAAATATATAATGTATGGTAATTACCCGACCTAACTTGGTGTGGAAAATCAACTTTCTATTTATTGACTATTATATGGAAATATTAAATTATTATAAATAATAAAAATTAAAATTTTATTTTTTTCACTAAAATAATATTTAATCTTCTTACTTATATATAAATATATATCCTATATTATTAAAAATATAATTAAATTTTATAAATTAGAGGTCACATTATTTAAAAAGATTTTTTTAATATATATAATTTGTTACGTCTATATTTTATTAATACCATTATAATGCTAATTCTATGTGTCACTCTCAAATCTCTCCATTCATATTTATCAAAATTATCATAATTTTGAAATTAAAAAATCGTATTAATCATATATAATATTATATATTCTTATTTTTATGTAGTCATATGATATTTATATTATATATTTATTTCTATTTATATCATATATATTGTATATACTATTCAGTATTTAAGTATTATTTCTATAAATAATATATATATATATATATTTAATGATATATTAATTTAATATGCATATTTTTTGATATCCAATTTATTAATACCAAAAAAAATCAAAAAAAAATATACTAAAAAAACTAAATAGAAATTAAAACATATAATATATGTTAATCATATTAAAGTTACCCGACCTAACTTGGTGTGGAAAATCCACTTTCTATTTGTAGACTATTGCAGGGAAATACTAAATTATTATAAATAATAAAAATATAAATTTTATATTTTTCATTGAAATAATAATATATAAGTAGAAAATAATATTTAATCTTCTTATTTATTTATATATTCTATATTAAAGGTCACATTATTTAAAAAAAATAATGTATAAAATTTATTATATATGATGATTATAACATATATATTTAATTATTTTATTATCTGAACAATCCATATATATATATATAATAAAAATTAAAGAATCATATTTTTTATTAAAATAATAATATGTAAATATATAATAGTATATAATATTTTTAATTATTTATATATCTTATATTATGTTATATTTTTTTTATTAAAAAAATATTTAATGAGTATATTACGATACCTATTTGAGAATTCAATCAAATTGATCATTTTTGGTCGTATATCATTATTAGAGAATAAACTTCATATTTGTTATTACCACGTATTAAGTTATCTTTTATTGGATATATATTTTAAATATATTTTATTATACTTTACATGTATATTCTTTTATCTTAATCCAAGAAATTAACATTTCTAATTATTTGTCATACTAAGTGAAGACATTCAAACTTTGGTATTTTTTTGTTCGAGCAAGTACTGAATTTAATTCATGTCTTTTTATTCACAATTCCATAGTTAGGCCATGAATTTGGATAGTTATTTTACACTCGATAACACACAAAATCATGAGAACTTTTAGATTAATGTTATATGACATCAGCTACTCATTTACGTATATGCATACATTATAGTTACAAATAAATCGTTTAAATAAATTTTTCACGCCCAAAAAAATTCATATGTATATAATTTTTGAAGCAAGTACGGGTGTATATATATATATAAAACTTTTAATCAGATTATGAATATATATATATATGCATATAAATGAACGAGTTCATATAATTTGAGTATATTTTCATTAATATAAAAATTATATATTTGATGAGTATATTTGATACTTATTTGAGAATTCTATCAAATTAATAATTTTTGGTCGTATATCATTATTAGATAATGAAAGTCAACTTCATTATTATCTATGTATTAACTTTTTTATTAGTATGTAGATATTTTAAATGTATTCTATTATACTTTATATGTATTAAAGAGTTTATATCATTTGAATTTTTTTTAAATATATATATAATTTAGGATACATACATACATAAAATTTAAATAAATTTGTTAGATTTTATAAATATTCAAATATAATATATATTTTATATATTCGAATTTATAACACATATTATTATATGGGTGTAAGACGAGGCCTAGTCGGTTGGACATAATTACATGGATCTGAATTAGCTATGTCATGTATATAGATGAAAAAATTCAAATAATTAACGTTATTATTTTACGAGATATAAAAAGCATTTTAGTAAAATGTCAAGGAACCGTTATCGAATTGTTTCATATACTTTAAGACGAGTATCAATGTATAAAATTCAAATGTATTTGAAAAAAATAATAAGTTGTAAGTTCAAGTCTACTAATAGACGAATTTATGAGGATTTATATTTATGACGGATATAAATCTATGGAGGTGTAAAATATTTTATAATTAAATTTAGGATGATTGAAAGACTATCATAAACAAGTCAACATAATTAATAAATTTTATTATAGTATACGTTTAATATATGAATAAATAGTTCATATATGAATAATATCAAATAGCAATAAACGAAATAAATGTTGAATGATTATATAATTTATAAAATATTTAATCCCGTTAAATTTCAAACACGTAATAATCTAGTATATTTTAAAATGTGGCCATATTAATTTAATTATATTATTTAATGATCCCGAGAAGATCGAAAAAATTGACAATTATAATTATCTTTATATAATGCTCTGTGATATGAATATTTGTTCAGAATATAATAGAAATATTTAATTATTTATTCTTAATATTCCATCCGCCTCGTTTTATATCTATTTCAATATTTGTATTCAAAATGTTTCTTAATTAAATTTACAAAATTATATAATTTTATTTATTAATTTATATAATCTTAATTTATTTAAATAATTATACTTTCTAATTTATCTAAATAATTTATTCAATAAAAGTTATTTAAAAATAAATTTAAATATTAATCTTTACGACATAAAATTAGGTGAAAAAAATGTAAAAGTAAAAAGTGGAAGTGATACTACTTAAATCAGTAAACATAGCATTTGTGGCATTGATGTAGAAGGAACGATTGGGCTTTGGATATTAGGCCAACTAATTCTACATATATGCGGCTAGCCGGCTATGGGTAACTTATACCAACTCTTTTCGTTTTAATTATACTACTCTCTCTCCCTCCGTCCCATTTTATCTGTGTCACGTAACTTTTCCAACAGCAAATTTAGATAACACATACTTCATCCGTCTAGGAAAATGGTTTACACATTGACCCGGCACGGGTTTTAATAATGTATATTGACTTTAATAGAAATGTGTAGTTAGTGGAGTTTGGGTCTCACTTGATATATTGTTTTAAATTGTATTGTGTGTAGTTAGTGGTGGGGTGTCTTTATTATAAATGAAAGGTTTCAAATGTAAACCATTTTTTTGAACGTCCCAAAATGGGATGGACTGAGGGAGGATTAGAAGTTTAATCATCATCACCAAATTTTTGCCATATGTGCTCGATCAGATCGTTTTGAAGACTGTTGTGAGCTTCTCGATCACGGAGTTGTGTCCTATTCGTCATATATTTCTTCAAACTTGCAATCCTTTCTGTAGAAAATACAAAAGTATCATCTTCAATGTCTTCTACTTCACTTTGTCCTGCAGTTTGAGTAGCTCGTCGATCTTCCATAAATTATGTGGGATCACGATAGTTTAGGTAAGTGTTTCTTTCATCCTCCACTATCATATTGTGCATGATAATGCAAGCAATCATTATTTTTGCCATCATATCACGATGCCATAAAAGGCACGGACGTTTGATAAAAGAGAAATGTGCTTGTAGAACGCCAAATGCTCTCTCAACATCTTTTCGGGCAACCTCTTGATGTTGAGCAAATAATTTGTGCTTCTGAATTTGTGGTTCAATAATAGATTTGACAAATGTTGTCCATGAAGGATATATGCCATTGGTGAGATAATATCCCATATTCTTTTCCTGACCATTCACAACATAACTAACCTTTGGAGCTCGGCCTTGTAAAACATCATTAAAAATAGGAGAGTGATGAAGTACATTAATATCATTTCTCGAACCTGGAGTTTCGAAAAATGCATGCCATATCCATAAGTCTTGCGAAGCAACTGCTTCCAAGATGATCGTTGGCTTACCCTTTCTTCCTCCATATTGCCCTGCCCATGCTTTAGGACAATTTTTCCATTCCCAATGCATACAGTCAATACTCCCGAGCATCCCTAGAAAACCACGCTCTTCACCAACATGCAATATATATGCCATGTCTTCTTCAGTTGGCTTTCTGAGGTATTCATCACCAAAGTTGAAAATGACACCCTCAACAAATTTGGTAAGTGATTTGCTTATTGTAGTTGCACTCATCCGAAGGTATTCATCATGCAAATCAGCTACAGTTCCATAGGCCAACACCCTTATAGCTGCAGTACATTTTTGAATCGAAGACATACCTAAACGTCCAGTAGCATCACGATTTTGTTGGAAAAATTCATCTGAAGCAACCACCTTATTCATTATACGCTCGAACAAGTGCTTTTGCATGCGAAACCTTCTACGAAAAATTTCTGGAGGGTAGATTGGATTGGCTGAAAAGTATTGCTCGTACACACTATCATGGCCCTTCTCACGTACACGTTCAATATATCGTCTAGTTGCTCTAGAAGTGTGATCTGTAGGTTGAATGTATAGAGTTGGAATTCAAAATAGTACATCTTCGACAATGCGATCAACCTTCTTATTTTGATCAACAATACGTTCTTCCCACTCATCAAATTCGATGAAGCTGGAATCAAAATTGGACCTTGATGACATTTTTTTAGGAGTTTGAAGATGTGAAAGAAAAGAATCAAATATTAGGTGTATTGAAATGTTAGAAAGTTCATCAATACATATAGTGTCAAGGTATGCCATAATTTGATTTTTTGCAAAATTAAAGTGATGTAACATACGCATGTGAGTCTGCATAAGTTGTCGGATGCACTTGAATAAAGCTATGGTCAAGTTCAAAGTTCATCAATACACATTTCTTCCCACGCATGTGAATAAAGTAACAAACCCATGTGAATAAAGTTGTCGGATGCACTTGAATAAAGCTATGGTCAAAGTTCATCAATTTGAGTTGTCACAATCATGTTTTGGAATAAAAATGGATAACAAACCCATGTGAATAAAGTTGTGGTTCAAATACATTTAAAGTTTATCAATTTGAGTTGTCCTTTAATGTTAGAAGCATGTGAATAAAGTAACAAACACATGTGATGTGGGTGACAAACAAATGTCAGACGCATGGAAACTAAAATTTCATTAATTAAAATCACAAAAAGTGAAAATTACATAAATTGAAATTACAATAATTAAATCACAAAAACAAACAAGAACTAGCAAATAAAAATACAATTTCCTAAGGAAACAATTCTGCCATTAGACGATGTTTTAGCGCTTCTTCATCCGGAGATAAGTTACTCTTTCCTATCAAGGTATTGAGCATAGTTGATTTCATCCTCAAGTCTCCTAATTTAGTCATTGCATCAACTTCTTTTTCACGTGTGATCCTCATTGCTCGTAGTTCTGAAGTGAACTCATCAGATAAACCATAAGATTGTGATATTGTACCTTTCCCTTTTCTTTTTTCTTTAGCTTTAGCCTTATCTCTACCAATTGGGCGACGGATTGTTGCCGCATCACTGAGAGGAGTTTCTGGAGTGGAGTCAGTTGGTTCATCTCCATCAATTCTTGATTTTTTTGAGCTCCCACGATCTTCTTCAATGCTATCTTCTTCTTCCATACGAGACCGTGTACGATCTTCACTCAAATCCATCTCCCAATTGGGATGACGACAAATCACCTTATCAAAAACATCTTTATGCATAAATTTAGATCTCCCATAAAATGTTTGTGCATGATCTTCAATATCATTATTTGACCAACCGCTCTTTTGCATGCGATAAGCTTCCTTGTAGCATCCAATCCACTTTGTTACATTTTTGTTGGTCCCGAAAGAGCAAGGTTTGGTGTATGGGGGGGGGGAATACACCAAATACTAACTTTTCAGTTTTACTTGACAATTTATAAGAGAGCTCAAGCTATTCTGTATGAGAATTTGCTTGGGATGACTTACCAGATCGATATACAGATCAGTAGCTGGTTAAGTCCAAACAGATTACTCTCTAAGTGTTAACACTTAACAGATAATAAGAGTGATCTTATTACCTCCTGAGTGTAGAGTGAGTGCGGAACAATGGTGGATTAATGATTGCTCTTGTTTTGAAAACCTTTAAGTATTAACCAGATTGTTTACGAGATAGATTGAGATGTAGATGGATGAGGGTGCAGAGGGTTAGAATAATAAACAACAGATAATAT
>JAPKLX010000161.1:677950-700392 GCA_026898415.1 Leonotis leonurus | reverse complement strand
GATTATGCAGAAAGGTTAGAATAATAAACAACTGAAAATGAAATATGCAGAAATATAAAGCACACGGTTGTTTAACGTGGTTCGGGAAAACCCTACGTCCACGATCTGGTCAGAACTAGACGAGATTATCCAATACTAGGATACTCTGCTTCTTTATACTCGAGGAGAACGAGTCACAAGTATCAATCAAAACTAGAGAGATACTTATGCACGAATGAAGGGTCGTGTCCCTTTACAACAGATTACCTCTACGTTACCACTAGAAAACTACTAGCTAGCAGGGTGATCTTCTTTCTCTCGATAAGACAGACTTGAATCGAGGTGGTTGGTGTGATGTTGAATCACAGATTGTTGAAGCTCTAAAGTCTGGAATGCAGAGTGCTTGAAAGTATAACAGCAGCTCTCGAAAAAGATCTCTCCTTCCAGATTTGTTGACTTCAACTATATAGGCATTGAATATTGAAATTCTAGCCGTTGTTGATTGGCGTGAGATAGATGGTATATTGCCAATCAATGGTTTCCATCATATCTGTTCTTGCCATATAGGAAAGGTTGACTCAATCTTTAAGTTATGGAAAGCAGATTGCTAACGGTCTCTTTCCTTATAAATGTATAACCGAAGATCTTCTTTCCAATCCCTGTTGGATGGACTTCGATCTTGACGTGGCAAGTGTATATGATGTGTAGGATGATGTCAGCTGATGGATTGATGACTGAATCGTTCTGCATCCTCGCTGTTGGTATCGATCTGGTCATCGATCTGGTTGCTGTCTGTTACAGCAGATCGATTCTTCTTTGGCATAGAACCTTGACTTCATCCTATTCTAAGTTGAGATTGACTTCTATAGGAATATCTCCTTTACATTTTAAGTCATCTCCTAATCTGTTCCTAAACAGAAGTCACCTTCTATCTAGTGATCTGTTTTTACATGAGAACAGCTTATACACAACAAACTAACTAAGTGTGTTTCGAGATACCATCATCAACACTAAAAACTTTTGGGTTCCCAACAATTTCCCCCTTGTTGATGATGTCGAAACTACACTTTACAGACTATATCCTATCAGCTTATAAAGAGTGATCTGGTCTGATATCCAGGATTGATTTAATTACGTTATTAAGTTTATAACGTTTTTAGGATATTTTCATATGTGTTCTGGACAATAAAATGTTGTCATCAGAAACTCAAGAAAGGCTCCATATATTAGAGACAAAAAGATTTACAGATGATCAATCCAAAAGCAAAAGAAAAGCAGAACATAAAGATATGAAGGAGATGAATCTATCTGCTTTTTCTTTTCTCCTCTTGTTGTCTCTTCAGTTTTGCTCTGGTTTCGTCTGATATAAGCTGGACACTCTCGTATACTCCTTCTCTTACCCTTATGTAATCAGGGTCTTCAGCATCCACCTTATATCCTCTGTTTTCTGCTAGTTGATTGATAAAGTTCAGCAGAAAGGTCTTGTCAGGAAGGTCTGTCCCAGGGATGGTTGGGCAGGTTCTGAATTCCCTTTCTGGAGCAGTTATTGTGATCTGGGCTTTGTCTGCTGCTGCTCTGATTTCTTCTACCAGATCCCTTGCATCATTCTGGTCCAGATATAGATTAAAGGCTTCATTAGGTGTCCCCTCACAATAGAGTGGTTCCTTGAGGAAGTAGCGACACATAATGAACCCGTATTTTAAGCCTTCATATCCTTCCTTCAAGTGATCTGGGATCCAGTTGATCTCTCCCTGTTTGGTTAATGATCTTCGAATAGGGGCAGACGAGAACCAGCTGGATCCTGCTCTTTTCTTCTTCTTTGGTAGTTGGCTTGATCTGCTTGATGATTGGGATTTTTGAACGTGAGCAGATGGAGGGCTGTGTAGTGCAGGGATCTGTTGCTCCAGTTGAGCTGTCTCTTTTCCTTTCCCTTTTACAGCAACAGCGGATGTCTTCTTTCCTTTTCCTTCCCCCTTTTCGACATCATCAGCAACCATCTGGATGAGTGCCCTGAGGGAAGTAACCTCTTCCTTCATTGTCTTGAGCTCCTTGTCTGTATCAACTTTTTGTGAAAGGAGAGAGGTAATATTGAGATTTGCATCATCAATCTGCTTCTGGAAAGATTTGGTGATGTTGGCAAGTTCTGCAGTATGGCGCTCAACATCTTCCTGGACTATCCCAAAATCGTTGAAGTAAGTGTCGATCATGGTCTTTGTGGGATAGCGCAGTTCGCTGAGTTTTCTCTCAACAAAATTCTTCCCATTGACCTCAAACTCCCTGAACATAGCTTTGGTGTGGGAGATGGTTTCCTTGACAACATCCGCTGCTATCCCATCAGTCTGGGCCTTTACTAGGTCGTGTACCATATCTTTCTCTTTTTCTGCAAAGGCACTGATAATTTTGTACATCTCCTTCACTTTGAATTCAGTTGAAAACAGACTTTGATCAATCTGTGCTTTCCTCTCATCAGCAGCAGCCCGATCATCATCTAGTTTCTTGCTGATCTCTTCAATCTTCAGTCTGCAGATTCGCTTCAGATCAGAGTCAACCTGATTGACATGAGTTTGTAAGTGGTCGTTGAATTCTGTGAGTATGCGTGTGGCTTCATCTTGAACTGTGGTCAGTGTGCCATACATGTATTGATCCACCTTCTTGGAGATGAGATCTCTGATTTGTGTATGAGACAGTGATTGATGTTGGTCCATCAATATGTCCTCCAAGGTGAATGTCTGCACATGGACATTAAGTGCAGCGGCAGCAGCAGGAGTAAGGATGTCATTTGTAAGCTCGCCTCCTATATTCTGTCCAAGGAGTTCTTCCTCTGCTGGTGCAGGTGGGGTCGTGATCTGCACATCAGTTTCAGTCATGACCTGGGCTGGTGTAGGTTCTACTATTGCTGCACCCTGTTGGTGAGCATCAGATGGAATCTCAGTTTCTTCTTCATCGACCACGCTGTCATAGAAATCTAGCTTTCCAGCTTTCTCATAGATCTCTCTCAGATTGATCTGTAGCTTCTGAGCTTCTAGCTGAGCTATTGCAAGGATGGATTGTGAGTATCTTTCTCTTAGCTCAGCAACAGATGAAGTTTCAAAGATATTTAGCAGTGTGGCTTCCTCTGCCTTGAGCTGGTCAATTGTTCGGATTTTCAGCAGGGCATCTAAGACATAGAATTCCTTGTCTTTGATCAACAGCAGCAACTTGACTCTTTTAGCTGCATCGTAGCTCTCTGGTGTGAGCTGGATGCCTGGGAATATGCTGAGGACAGCTCGGTCTGCTTCTGCTTCAATCATATTCACTATTGATTGTGCTGTGTTCTTCTCCACATCTTCATCGGAAGATTCAACTTCTTCTTCATCTTCCTCATTGATCTGTTCTAGAGGTTCAGCAAAGGATGAGCTGATCGTGTGAGCTGGGGAGAAGTCTCTGGGCTGATCTGGGTGTATAGTTGACAGAGGCTCCACATCTTCTGGTTCACCAACCAGCACAACAACTTCTGCCTCCTCAACCTCCTGTTGAGGGATGACAACTTCTGCAGCAGTTGGGGCTTCAGTCTGTATCTCTGCGGACAGTTTGTGAAGCCGCCTGCGTTTTGGTTTAGGTTGGGCTGCTGTAGAAGTATCAGTTTCAACAGAACTGGCCCTCCTGGTCACTCTCTTGGAGGGGGTTCTCTCAGTTTGCTTCTCCTTGGTGACCTTAGATTTTGTGGATTGATCTACTGGACCAGATGGAGGAATCCAGATGGGATTCGAGTTCCCCATCTCCATCAGAGCATTAAAGATTACAGGGTCCTTTGCTCTGGTAATCAGATTTGCTGAAATGCCCATTGACATTTCAATCTGATGCTGGTCCTTTGGAAAGTGTTGCCTTGTGTTGAATTCAACTATTGTATCCCACTGATGTTGAGGGAAGAAGGACTCAAGCATAAAGCTGATCTTTGTGGAATGTCGAAGTGTGCTCCTTTTTACTTCGATGCCAGGGGAGCTGCCTTTCACAAATAAAATCATCTTGGCCTCCTTTGCCAAGAGATCGTATAAGATCCTGCTCCAATTGACTGGCAGGTTAAGCACTACTGCTGCTAAGATCCTGAACTTTTCAAGAGTGACTTGATCGTAGGTTCCGTTGTGGTTAAGGAAAATTCGCTGTACGAATTCAAATAGGATTCTGAACTCTGGCGCGAGAAGTGCACGAACAAACATCCTATTTGTGTAATGGATGGGCACAATCATTACTATCTCCACAGCTTCTTGCAGCTGTTCTGCAGTAATTTCACCAAGTTCTAATCCCTCATCCTTCATTTTTTACGCAGCGTTGATGATGTTGATAACATTGTAAGGAGTGTTGCTTACAGTATTTCCTTTGCTCACCCTGATGGTGGCCTCATCTCCACCTCTCTCTCCCTGCCATGAGAGGTAGAAGGCAGCAACATCCTTGGGTAGGAAGTGCATCGGGTGTGAGGTAATAATATTTCAGAAACCTACATAGAGCACAATGGTACATATGTGAGCACTATCCTTCCATCAGTGAAGTATGAGTGCCACAAGACAATTTATGCAGGCTAACAATTGATATCGCAGTAATTGTATGTAGATATACAGAGTAAAAACGGTTTGTCATATGCAAGTGATAGAGACAAAATTAAATAAACTTTAAACAAGAAACCTTTGCACTGGCGGACAAGATCGAATGCCTTTTCCAGTTTATGAAACCCGAAGGTGTCAAGCACCGCGAAAAGGTCTTGGTGAATGTAAGGTTTCAGAAAGTTTTCTTGGTCGAGAAAAGCAGATGATCTAGGAGCCATTGTTGCGAGAAAATGAGAGATTTGCGAAGGAAGAGAGAATTTTGGAAGGCAGAAAGTTTTCTAAGTGTTTCGAGAAATATGGAGGTGGAAGTGATACACGAAACGCCTTATCAATTTATATATGCAAAAGAGAAGATAAGTAAAGTAGTAAGAGATATTCAGAAATCCTTCCCTTTTTCTGCTTTCCCGCCTTTCTATGTACTAGGTTTTCAACCCATAGTCGTCTCTCTTAATCGTGTGATGCACGCGCTATAATCGAACGGTGGTGATATGGCGCGTTATCTTCGTTGCAGTCTTTTATTTCTCTTTTTCTTGATTTGGTGGATATTTTCTCGATCACGTCTCCCAATTACTGTATGTAATCATCAAAAATAAAAGATTTTGATATCTACTGTCAGAATATAGATAATCAGTCGCCGTATATAGTTGACCTTTCCCCCTTAACCAAGTAATAGAATAATTAATAAGAAATATTAATTCAATATCCACGTGGCTTTCAAGTAATCTGGTAAAGGTCAATCTCATTTATGGTGATGACTATCGATCTGGTTGACTCCTTTAATGAATTCCCAGTTGGAATTATGATCAATCTGTTGTTCACATATACTTAGTGATCTGGTATCAATTCCTTGTTGGATTTTGCAAATAAGCTGGAGTTTATCAATCTGCACCATGATGATCTGGTTTTGATTCCCTGTTGAAATATTGAATTTTGATCTGGTTTAGATCAATCTGGTCATCTCTTCAAGATTTAAAAGTCCTAGCTTTCCACAGAGCATCTTAAATCTTTCTTCTGGTAGTGCCTTAGTGAGAATATCTGCTCTCTGAATCTCAGTGTGTATCTTCTCAATCTGAACATGTTTTCTTTCAACATGGTCTCTTATAAATGATGTCTTACGTCTACATGTTTGCATCTGGTATGCAAAACAGGATTCTGTGTGATTGCTATAGCACTTGAGCTGTCACAGAAAATTGGAATTTCCATGACATCAATCTCATAGTCTTTGAGCTGTTGTCTTAACCACAGTATTTGTGCACAACAACTTCCAGCTGCCATATATTCTGCTTCTGTAGTTGAAGTGGCAACCGATGTCTGTTTCTTTGAGAACCATGAAATCAGTTTATTTCCCAGAAACTGACATGTACCAGATGTTGACTTTCTGTCCAGTTTGCATCCGGCGTAATCTGAGTCAGTATATCCAGTTAGCTCAAAGTTGTCTTCACATGGATACCATAATCCTATTTGGGCTGTTCCCTTAAGATATCTTAGTATCTTCTTGGCTGCTTCCATATGAGACTCTTTGGGGTTTGCTTGTTATCTAGCACATACTCCTACTGCAAAAGTGATGTCAGGTCGACTGGCAGTTAGGTAGAGTAGTGATCCTATGATCCCTCTGTATTGTGTGATGTTAGCTGGTTTTCCCTCGGGATCTGGATCAATTTTCCCATTGGTCTGCATTGGGATTTTCACTGGATTACTGTCTTTTAATCCAAACTTGGTTAGCAGATCGTTGATGTATTTTGTCTGATTAATAAAAATACCATCTGGTAGCTGCTTGACCTGCAACCCTAAAAAGAAACTCATTTCTCCCATCATGGACATTTGATACTTATTTTCATAAGTTCAGCGAATTTGTCACACAGATAGGTAGATTGAGATCCAAAAATGATATCATCTACATATATCTGGACTAAGAGAATATTTTCTTTGACTTTGATGATGAACAAAGTCTTGTCAACAGATCCTCTTCTAAATCCAGATTCTAGTAGGAAGGTTGATAAGGTCTCATACCAAGCTCTAGGGGCTTGTTTTAGACCATAGACTACCTTAGCCAGTCTGTATACTTTCTGATCTGGATCTGCCTCTTCAAATCCAGGTGGCTGTTCCACATATACTTCTTCTTCAAGAATACCATTGAGGAAAGCACTTTTGACATCCATCTGGTATACCTTGAACCGTTTGTGAGCAGCATATGCTAGAAATAGCCTTATAGCTTCTAATCTGGCTACTGGTGCGAATGTTTCATCAAAATCAATGCCTTCTTGTTGATTATAGCCTTTAGCTACCAATCTAGCTTTGTTTCTGACGACTTCACCATTCTCATCTCGTTTGTTTTTGAACACCCATTTTACGCCTATTACTCCTTGGTGTTTGGGTCTGTCCACGAGATACCAGACTTCATTTCTTTTGAACTCATTTAGTTCTTCTTGCATTGCTGTTATCCAATCTGCATCTTGGAGTGCTTCATAAGCATCAGATGGCTCCATGCGAGAGAGGTAACAGCTCAACAATGCACTTTCTCCATGCATTCTTCTTGTTTTCACACGATCTGATGGGTTCCCAACGATCTGTTCTGGTGGATGGTCTTGTATCCATCTTCTTCTCCTGGTCATTTCTTCATCAGATAACTCAGGATCAGGTTGATCTGTTGGTTCCTCAAATTCAGGGTGTGCTGTTGATATAGCTTGAAATGGATTCTCATCTGGACTTTCTTCTGGAGGTTGATCATCATTTGCAATGGTTGTTTCATTGTTTTCTGTTGATGATCTGTTTTCATCCTGATTGTGTAGTAATATTCCCCCTTGCTGTATGATCTCTTCAGCAACAGGTGGTGTGTTAATTTCTTCATCCTCACTTTTTGAATTCCAGATAAGAATATCTTCAAGTAAGAGTTCATTTATTCTTCTGGTAGTCATTTGGTTTTCTGTCTGCTTCCCATCTAGTGATCTGTACTCAACAGTAGACTCATCAAAAACAACATGGGGAGTTACTTCCACAATATGAGAATTCTTATTGTAAACTCGATAAGCTTTACTGACATCAGAATATCCTAAGAATATTCCAGGATCAGTTTTGCTATCAAAAGTTTTCAGCTGTGATTTCCCATTATTGTGTATGTAACATAAACAACCAAAAGTTCTAAAGTAAGAAATCTTAGGTTTTCTGTTGTTCCATAGTTCATATGGAGTCTTTCCATGTCTGAGTGTGATGGATGATCTGTTTTGAGTGTAGCATGTTGTATATATGGCTTCAGCCCAGAATTTCTTTGGTAGGTTGGTTGCATTAAGCATTGTGCGAGCTGCTTCTTTTAACGATCTGTTTCTCCTTTCAACCACTCCATTCTGTTGGGGAGTTCGAGCAGCAGATGTTTGATGAGTAATTCCCATCTTGTTGCAATATGCTTCAATCTTCTGGTTGAGAAATTCTGATCCTCGATCTGTTCTGATAGAGGTTATGCTTATCTCTTTCTGTTTAGTAATCTTGTGTAGAAAGTCAGGAAGCTTGTTTAGGTTTTCTTTCTTCTTCAGCAGAAAGATGACCCAAGTGAATCTTGAGTAATCATCTATGATTACCAATGTGTACTTTCTCCCATTAATGCTTAGAGGTTTGACTGGTCCAAACAGATCAAGGTGTAACAGCTCAAGTATCCTTGATGTTGGGTGAGCTGCTTTGCTTGTAAAGGATGATCTGGTCTGCTTTCCTGCTTGACAAGCATCACATATGTGATCTTTATCATACACTTGATCTGGTAGTCCTTCTACTAACCTTTCCTTGGCAATCCTGTTGATTGATTTGAAATTAAGATGACTCAATCTCTTATGCCATAGCCAGCTTGTTTCTGATACAGTCTTGGTGATTAAGCAGGTCTCGATCTGATTCGTCCACTGGACTATATATAATCTATCCTGCAGTTTACCGGTAAGGAGTATTTCATCTCCTTCCTTGTTCTTCACCAGACAGTTGTTAGCATCAAAAACAATCTGATTACCATTAGCACAAAACTGACTTACAGAAAACAGATTGTGACTAAGACCCTCAACATATGACACATTAGTGATAGTGGTCTTGCCAACTTTGATGTTTCCATACCCTCTGGTATATCCTTTTGAATTACATCCAAAAGTGACCTGTGGGCCTGGTTTCTCTATGTAATCTGTCAGTATGTTCTTGTCACAAGTCATGTGTTTTGAACAACCACTATCTATAATCCAGATAGTTCCTCTTGCTATCTTACTCCTTCTTGCAGTTCTTTGATCCTGCAATTAATTACACTTAGCTACCCTTTCAACGTTTGGGTGCTTGATTATTAGAAAACAATCCTTTTCGAATCCAGAATATTCTAGGGTTAGGAACAGCAATATAGCAGGTAATGATGTTTCCCTCATTATCTACTTTAGATACAGAGTGTATTTCAGATGGATGATATCTCTCTATTTCATCCTTCTTCAAACCTTTCTTAGCATGTGTTGTTCTGTTGACAATTTTTGTCCTGTTGACTTTTGCTCTTTGGATATGCTCTGTTTCTGTGTAGTGAGCTGGTTGTCCCTTTGTTTGATGATACTGTCTGTTCTTTGCATCTTTCATTATCATCTTTTGAGGATAACCTTTTTTGTTCTTCAAATCTTTCACTTGATCTGGTATCTGTTTCCTTTCTGGTACGAAGTTTATAGTTCCAGAGGATTTTTCTGAGTGACCTGGATATCCTAATCCAGATGTGCCTTTTTGTTGCATATTTATTAGCAACTTGGCACGCTCATCACTCTTGTAGATCATTTCTCTTCCTTTCTTGATCTTTTCTTCAGCAACATTGTTTCTTGTAACCAGATCCTTAACTTTTGAGTTAAGTGTGTGGATCTCACTGTCTTTACTCTTAATCTGTTCTTCCAGATCGTTTACTTTAGCAACAAATTGTGTATTTGTTGTGCTTAGTATTTCCTCGACTTTCTTCAATCTGTCGTTCTCTTCAACAACTTCTTTAAATAGCCTCTTGATACTTGAGTAGCTTTTGAACATCTCATCTATTTCATTCCATGAGTATTCTGCTTGATCTTCACTTTCCTGTTCAAGATCATCATTATTATCTGAGGAATTTGAGTAGCAAGAATTTACCTCAACTTCATCTAGCCCGTTGTCCAATCCCACATAGCATTCATTCCAACTTTCTTCATCGTCAGCAATGAAAGCTTCATCATTTTCTGATGAGCTGTCTGAGAAATGACTCGAGCTGCTTGAGTTCTGTTCAGCTATCATCGCTTTTCGCTCATATTTAAGCTTTCGATCTCGTTTGGCTCTTAGTTCTTCCCTTTGGCTTCTGGACAGATTAGGACAATCTGTTTTGAAGTGACCTGTTCTGCCACATTCAAAACAAATGTAATCTGTAGAACTAGGGGTCTTTGCTGTTTTAGAGAATTGCTTCTTGGACTCATCCTTGTCTTCAGATCGATCGTTGTCATACTTCTTGTTGAAATTTCTCTTATTATCTTTGTAGAAGCGTCTGTACTTCTTCGATCTGGTTTCCATCTTGTCCATTCGTTTGGCAATCATTGCGAACTCTTTTAAGAGTTTGTCATAGCCTTTCTCTTCATCTGGAGTAACAGACTCAAAAGGATCATCTGGGTTGCTCTTCGCTTTGAAGGCTACCTCTTTATCTTTCTTTGAGCTGTTCTCTGCCTTTTTGGACAGATGATCTGGTCCTCGAATTCTTTGAATGTCACACTCATGACCTTCGAGATGATCAAATAAGGCTTCAGTGGATAAATCATTGAAGTCTGCTCTTAGAGGTTGCATTGCTGCATAGATCTCCCAGCTGGGTGGAAGAGCTCTAAGAACTTTCATATTCTTCTCCCTTTGAGTATATTTGTTCTTTTTGAACGTAGATATTTCTAGAAGAATTCTAGTGAATCTCATTTTCATCTGTTCTATTGTCTCGCCTGGTTTCATTTTGAATTCGTCATATTTGTTGCAGGCTAGAGACAGCTTGTTCTCGATCATAACTTCAGATCCTAGGGCTAGGTCTCTTAAGGCTTCCCACATCTCTTTGGCAGTATCCAAATCTTGGATTTTGGCCAGATGTATGCCTTTGACCGTGCTGGAGATGATCCCTTTGGCAAAATCATCAAGATTAGCTTCTCTTCTTTCTTCAGAGGTATATTTTCTGGGATCCTTTAGTACAGTTTCTTTAACTGCTCCAGTCTCAGTGATACGAGTGGTTTCTTCTGTAATTGCCATTGGCCCTTCCTCAATTACTTTCCACATTAAGCAATGATGAGCTTTAAGGCACATCTTGATCCTGAAGCTCCACTCTCTATATCCTTGAATAGAGAATTCTTCGCAAGCCCTGATAACAGATGACTCCATAACAGATAGAATGCACGTGAATGAAAAAGGTTTTCTTAGATCTATTCAAGTAGACCACGCAGGTTTTATCCTTGTGAAACAAAACAATGGTCAGTTTGAACCACTGCTCTGATACCACTTGTTGGTCCCGAAAGAGCAAGGTTTGGTGTATGGGGGGGGGGGGGAATACACCAATTACAAACTTTCCAGTTTACTTGACAGTTTATAGAGAGTTCAAGCTATTCTATATAAGAAATTGCTCAGCAGTGACTAAACAGATCGATATACAGATCAATGGCAGATTTAGTCCAAACAGATTACTCTCTTAGTGAAAACACTTAGTTGATAATAAGAGTGATCTTATTACCTTCTGAGTGTAGAGTGAGTGCGGAATAATGGTGGATTAATGATTGCTCTTGTTTAGAAAACCTTATATTTTAGCCAGAATGATTAGAGAGATTGATTGAGATGCAGATGGATGATTATGCAGAAAGGTTAGAATAATAAACAACTGAAAATGAAATATGTAGAAATATAAAGCACACGGTTGTTTAACGTGGTTCGGGAAAACCCTACGTCCACGATCTGGTCAGAACTAGACCAGATTATCCAATACTAGGATACTCTGCTTCTTTATACTCGAGGAGAACGAGTCACAAGTATCAATCAAAACTAGAGAGATACTTATGCACGAATGAAGGGTCGTGTCCCTTTACAACAGATTACCTCTACGTTACCACTAGAAAACTACTAGCTAGCAGGGTGATCTTCTTTCTCTCGATAAGACAGACTTGAATCGAGGTGGTTGGTGTGAGGTTGAATCACAGATTGTTGAAGCTCTAAAGTCTGGAATGCAGAGTGCTTGAAAGTATAACAGCAGTATAGCTCTCGAAAAAGATCTCTCTTTCCAGATTTGTTGACTTCAACTATATAGGCATTGAATATTGAAATTCTAGCCGTTGTTCATTGGCGTGAGATAGATGGTATATTACCAATCAATGGTTTCCATCATATCTGTTCTTGCCATATAGGAAAGGTTGACTCAATCTTTAAGTTATGGAAAGCAGATTGCTAACGGTCTCTTTCCTTATAAATGTATAACCGAAGATCTTCTTTCCAATCCCTGTTGGATGGACTTCGATCTTGACGTGGCAAGTGTATATGATGTGTAGGATGATGTCAGCTGATGGATTGATGACTGAATCGTTCTGCATCCTCGCTGTTGGTATCGATCTGGTCATCGATCTGGTTGCTGTCTGTTACAGCAGATCGATTCTTCTTTGGCATAGAACCTTGACTTCATCCTATTCTAAGTTGAGATTGACTTCTATAGGAATATCTCCTTTACATTTTAAGTCATCTCCTAATCTGTTCCTAAACAGAAGTCACCTTCTATCTAGTGATCTGTTTTTACACGAGAACAGCTTATACACAACAAACTAACTAAGTGTGTTTCGAGATACCATCATCAACGCTAAAAACTTTTGGGTTCCCAACAGGTTATGATAAGTTACTCAAAGAATTCTCAATGATTGCCAAGAGAATGGACAAAATGGAAATCAGATCGAGAAAGTATAGAAGGTTCTACAAAGATAACAAGAGTAGATACCAGAAGAACAAAGGAGCAGAACGATCTGATGACAAAACAGAAAGTAAAGGTAATGGTAAAATCACTAATCCTACTGACTATACTTGTTATGGTTGTGGGAGAACAGGCCATTTCAAAACAGATTGTCCAGAATTATCTAAAAGTCAAAGAGAAGAACTACGAGCTAAGAGAGATCGAAAACTAAAAGCTCAACGCAAGGCCATGATAGCAGAAGAAGAAGAAGAAGACTCTAGCTCAAGTCACCTGTCAGATAGTTCATCAGAAGATGATGAAGCATTCTTTGCCAATGAAGAAGAAGATTGGGATGAATGCTATGTAGGACTAAACAACGGTCTAGATGATGTAGAGGTAAACTCTTGCAACTCTAATTCTTCAAATGATATTAACTTGGAACAGGAAATAGAAGATCAAGATGAATATTCATGGGATGAAGTTAATGAGATGTTCAAGAGCTACTCCAGTATCAAGAGACCTTTTAGAGAAGTTGTTGAAGAAAATGACAGATTGAAGAAATCTGAAGAGATATTAAGTAAAGCAAACATTAAATTTGTTGCTAACATCAACGTTCTGGAAGAACAGATCAAAGGAAAGGACAGTGAGATTCACTCACTAAATTCAAAAGTGAAAGACCTTATCACAAGAAACAATGTAGCTGAGGAAAAGATCAAGAAAGGAAAAGAAATGATCTACAAGAGTGATGAACGTGCTAAACTGTTAATTAATATGCAGCAAAATGGCACATCTGGAGTAGGATATCCAGGTCACTCAGAGAAGTCCTCTAGCACCATAAAATTCGTACCAGAAAGGAAACAGATACCAGACCAAGTGATAAACCTCAAAAACAAGAAAGATCAACCACAGAAGATGATGGTGAAACAGACTAGCAACAGACAGTACCATCAAACAAGAGAACAACCAATAGATTACACAAGAACAGAAAGGGTACACAATAAGAAAGTCAACCAGACATTACCCAACAAGAGTGTCAACAGGACAGTACCCACTAATAAAAGACTGAAGAATGATGGAATAGAAAGATATCATCCATCCATATTTCATTCTGTGTCAAAAGTTGATAATGATGGAAATACTATCACTTGCTATATTGTTGTTCCCAATCCAAAAATGTTCTGGATTCGAAAAGGAACATTTACTAATAACCAAGCACCCAAATATTGAAAGGGTAGCTAAGTGTGATTAATTGCAGGACCAGAAAACTGCAAGAAGGTACAAAATAGCTAAAGGAGCAATCTGGATCATAGATAGTGGCTGTTCGAAGCACATGACATGTGACAAGAACCTACTGTCAGACTATGTAGAGAAACCAGGTCCTCAGGTCACATTTGGATGTAATTCAAAAGGATATACCAGAGGATATGGAAACATAAGAGTTGGCAAGACCACCATCAAAAATGTATCATATGTTGAGGGTCTTAGCCACAATCTGTTTTCTGTAAGTCAGTTCTGTACTAATGGTAATCAGATTGTTTTTGATGCTAACAATTGTTTCGTGAAAAGCAAGGAAGGAGATGAGATACTCCTTACCGGAAAATTGCAGGATAGGTTATATATTGTGCAATGGGACAACCAGATTGAGACTTGTCTGGTCACTAAAACAGTATCAGAAACTAGTTGGCTGTGGCATAAACGACTAAGCCATCTCAATTTCAAGTCAATCAATCGGATTGCACGAGAGAAACTAGTTGAAGGACTAGCAGACCAAATATATGACAAGAATCACATCTGTGAAGCATGTCAAGCTGGAAAACAAACCAGATCATCATTTTCTAGCAAATCTGTTCAGTCATCTACCAGAATCCTAGAGTTACTACATTTAGACTTATTTGGTCCAGTTAAGCCATTAAGTATAAATGGTAGAAAATACACTCTGGTCATTATTGATGATTATTCAAGATTCACATGGGTAATCTTCTTATATAAGAAGATAGAAACATTGGAAAAGCTGCCAAACTTCCTCAACAAAATTACCAAGAAAAAGGAAGTCTCTGTTACTACCATCAGAACAGATCGTGGTACAGAATTCCTAAACCAGAAAATTGAGGATTACTGCAACCAGATGGGAATCACACATCAGACATCAGCAGCCAGAACACCTCAACAGAATGGTGTAGTTGAAAGAAGAAACAGATCATTAAAAGAAGCAGCTCGTACTATGCTTAATGCAACCAAATTACCTAAGAAATTTTGGGCAGAAGCGATTTCTACAGCCTGCTACACACAGAATAGAGCTGTAGTTACCATCAGACATGGGAAGACACCATACGAAGTCTGGAACAACAGAAAGCCCACGATACATTACTTCCGTACTTTTGGTTGTTTATGTTACATCCATAATAATGGGAAATCACAGTTGAAAACCTTTGATAGTAAAACTGACCTTGGAATATTCTTAGGATATTCTGATGTTAGTAAAGCTTATAGAGTCTACAACAAGAAGACTCATATTGTGGAAGTAACACCTCATATTGTCTTTGATGAGTCCTTGGTCATTGACAGAGAGTTGAGTGACGATCATATACAAGGCCAGAACAAGGAAAAGAGAACAGAAGGAATTCTGCTAGAAGATATTCTAATCTGGAATACAACAGATGATAATAATATTGATGTTCCATCTAATGCTGAAGCAGTAAGCTCACAGCAAGGGGGAACAGAACACATAATTCTGGACCTTGACCGATCAAGAATTCAACCAGAAGGTGATCAACAAGAAGAAGGAGATAATAATGAACAAAATCACGATCAACTAGAAGAATCAAGAGATACAAATGGTTGGAACAATAATCAAGAAATTGAAGAACCAGAAGTGGACAATCCTTTTCAAACATCTCATCCAGAATTTGAGGACCCAACAAATGAACCAGAACCTGAGATATCAGAAGAAGAAATGACCAGCAGGAGGAGATGGATACAGGATAATCATCCTCCTGGACAGATTGTTGGGAACCCAAGTGATAGAGTAAGAACCAGAAGAATGCATGGAGAGAGTGCACTTCTCAGTTGCTATCTATCACGTGTTGAACCCTCTGACATTTATGAAGCACTCAAAGATGCAGACTGGGTCATTGCTATGCAAGAAGAACTCAATGAGTTTAAAAGAAACCAAGTCTGGTATATGGTAGACAGACCAGATCATCATGGAGTAATAGGTGTAAAATGGGTATTCAAGAATAAACGAGATGAAAATGGAGAAGTAGTCAGAAACAAAGCTAGACTTGTTGCAAAGGGATACAGTCAACAGGAAGGTATCGACTTTGACGAAACTTTTGCACCAGTTGCCAGATTGGAAGCAATCAGATTATTTCTCGCATATGCAGCATACAAGAGATTCAAAGTGTACCAGATGGATGTTAAAAGTGCATTCCTAAATGGTATACTTGAAGAAGAAGTATATGTTGAACAACCACCTGGTTTTGAAGAAGGAAATCCTGACCAGAAGGTATATAGATTAGCTAAAGCTGTCTATGGTCTAAAACAGGCACCAAGAGCGTGGTATGAGACGCTATCAACCTTTCTGCTGGAATCAGGATTCAAGAGAGGTTCTGTTGACAAAACACTGTTTGTCATTAAAGTCAAAGAACATATCCTTTTGGTGCAGATATATGTAGACGACATAATTTTTGGATCTCAATCTTCCCATTTATGTGATAAATTTGCGGAACTAATGAAGAATAAATATCAAATGTCCATGATGGGCGAGATAAATTTCTTCTTAGGCTTGCAGGTAAAACAGTTGCCAGATGGTATTTTTGTAAATCAAGCAAAGTACATTAACGATCTGGTCAACAAGTTTGGAGTTAAAGACAGCAAGCCAGCCAAGATTCCAATGCAGACAAATGGAAAGATAGACCCAGATCCAGAAGGCAAACCAGCACCTATATATAACGAAATACAGAGGCATAATTGGCTCACTTTTATACCTCACTGCAAGTCGACCAGATATCACGTTTGCAGTAGGTAGGGGTGTCAAACGGTAACCGGTTCTCGGGAAGAACCGGTACCGGACCGGGAACCGGTTTTTCGGGAAATAAGCCGGTTCCCGGTTCTAAGTTTTAAAACATTTCCGGTACCCGGGTAACCGGTACCGAACCGGGTACCGATTTTATAAAATTAAATATTAAAAATATATATTTTATGTTTTATATTTTTTATAAAATTATTTTATATATTATAAAATATTTATAAAATTAAATTAAATTATATTTATATTTAATTATTATTTTTTAAATTAATATAATTTAAAAATAATTAAAAAAATATTTTAAAATAATAAAATTATAAAAACCGGTACCTTAACCGGTTCTACCGGTTAACCGGTACCGAACCGGTCGGTAAACGGTTAACCGGTTAAATAACCGGTTAAATAACCGGTTCCAGTACCGGTTCCTCAAATTAGGACTTTTCCGGTACCGGACCGGTTGACACCCCTAGCAGTAGGAGTATGTGCCAGATATCAAGCCAACCCCAAAGAATCACATATGGAAGCTGTCAAAAAGATACTTAGATATCTTAAAGGAACAGCCCACATTGGTCTCTGGTATCCACAAGATGATAATTTTGAACTTACAGGCGATTCTGACTCAGACTATGCAGGATGCAAACTGGACAGAAAGTCTACTTCTGGAACATGTCAGTTTCTAGGAAACAAGTTGATATCTTGGTTTTCAAAGAAACAGACATCTGTTGCCACATCAACAACAGAAGCAGAATATATGACTGCTGGAAGTTGTTGTGCACAAATCCTATGGTTGAAGCAGCAACTAAAAGACTACGAGATTGAAGTAAAGGAGATACCCATATTCTGTGACAGTTCAAGTGCAATTGCTATAACACAGAATCCAGTACTTCATACAAGATGCAAACATGTTGATGTGAGACATCACTTTATTAGAGATCATGTGGAGAGAAAGAATATCCAGATCGAGAAGATTCACACAGACATCCAACGTGCTGACATTTTAACTAAAGCCCTACCAGAAGATAGATTTAAGATGTTATGTGGAAAGCTTGGATTACTAAATCTGGATAAACAGACAGAAAGACAATAACAGATTGTCTAACAGAAGGTTACCAGATAGTTGATAACAGAAAGGTTACCAGATAGTTGACAACAGAAGGTTACCAGATAGTTAACAACAGAAGGTTACCAGATAGTTGACAACAGAAGGTTACCAGACAGTTAACAACAAAAAGTTACCAGATCGAAGTTTTCCAGACTTTTAAAGAATAACAAAGCGCCAAGATGGAAATAAAAATCACACGTGGCATGTGGAAATTATTTCTTAAATGCTAAGTCAAGGGGGAACCTTTTGAGGAAATTGAAGTGTTCTTGACGTCACTCACCTAGGTTACAGACTGTAAAAGTTAATTTCTAACCTAGATCTACTAAATCTTCCATCTTTGTCATGATTAGCACATCTTTGGGAACTGGAATCGAGAAAATCTTTGCAAGATAAAGAAAAAGGAAAGTTGCAGTGGAAAGGAAGATATGCACACGCTCGCCTACAACCCTAGGATCTAGCGCGTATATCACACGCAACGAAAGGCGGCAAACCAATCAACTGAAGCGGGAAAACCTAAAAAGGGAGAAAATTTATCCAACCCTTCAATTACTTACCGCCTTAATATTTACTATTGGTTATTGTGTTATATATATGCGATATCTCTCACTAGACTGTTCACCTTCACTTTCATCGCACTGAGCACTACTCTTCCTAAGCACTTAAGATTTTCCTACCTGATTTCTCTGCAAAACTCTTCCAAAACACCTTACGTTTGATCATGGCACCCCAAACTTCGCTGTTTCTTCAACATGTGGCCGAGGTTCAGAAATTTCTTTCACCTGAACCCTATGCTGTGTTTGATACTCATGGTTTTAGGAAACTTGAAGAAATTTTTGCTATGATTACACGCTGCAAAGGTTTTTATAGTTCTTGAATCCTTATCTGCATCTCATTGTCATCATTCTTTATCGCTAATTCCTTTTATGGTGTTCATTATATTGCTTGTGAGTTATTTGGTATTTCAAACTGATGAATATACATCTATACCGTGTATGTTCTTATGAAATTAGGCTTCTGCAACATTGTCACTTCCCACCCGAACATGTTCTTGGCAAAACAAGTTGCCACATTTTATCTGACATGGCAAAATGATAAGCATGGATTTGAGGCAAATGTGTTGATGCCTATTGGTGACAGAACTAGCAAGACACCATACAACGTGATTGAAATGATCAATCAAGCATATCGATTGAAGGATGAAGGACTGACCCTGGATGATATCACTTCTGAGCAACTACAGGAGGCAGTGGAAATAATGATGGTGATACCCATCTCCTACACAGGAAGGATGTTTCAAAGATCCTTGCTTCAACCAGGCTTCAAACTACTGCTTGAACTGGTTCAGAGAATTTTTCTCCATCACAGCGGATCTTACGATCAAGTGACTCCAGAAAATTCAGAATTCTCACAGCAATCGTCCTAAATCTCCGCGTTAACTGGAGCAGAATCTTATTTGAGCTGATGGCTAAGGAAGCCAAATTGATTGCCTACACCAAAGATAGCAGGGGCAGAGGAACTTCAGTGGAAGTTCGAAGAAATCTACGTCATTCCACCAAAATCAGTCTGATGGTGGAGCAATTCTTCACACAGAAAGTCTGGGAAAACGCAGTGGAGTTCAACACCAGCCTTTCCATACCCAAAGACCAACATCAACTGGAGATGTCTCTGGGATTATCACCAGCATTCTTCAACAAGGTCACAGATGAAGTGCATCGTGATGCACTGCTGGAAATGGGAAGCTCTAACCCCACATGGATGCCACCTACTAAAGGTGTTGAAAAGAAGAAAGAAAAAGTTACCAAAGAGAAAGTGATAAAAGACAAGGCAGCCCGCAAACGAGGAAGCTCGGTTGAGACTGAGACATCTGCATCTCAACCTAAACAGAAGAAACGCAGACTGCAAAAAGTACAAGAGCCATCACCACCACCAGCTGCCACAGCAGAACAGTCGGATATGCCAGAACACACACAAACAGAACAAGACGAAGAAGCACAACAGGCAGCAACAGAACCAATAGAAACTCCAGCAGCAGAAGTAGCCCCTGAGTCAAGCTCTCATCCTTATCAAGAGAAAGATTTCTCTCCAGCCAGAACACCAACACCCTCACCTAGCAGAATGGAGAGAATCAGCGAGGATGACGAGGAAGGAGAATCCGCAGATGAAGCAGAAGCAAGGAAACAACAAGCAGAGAGTGTCATCAATCTGCTGGAAAACAAGGCCGAACATTCTGTCATGCAAGAGTTTCCTGGAATCAACCTGCTTCCAGAGAGTTTGGGAGCAGCAAGACGCGTCAAATTTTACTTGCTGGTCAAGGACAGCGAGTACTATGTATTTGATGCACTGCTCCAGCTCAAAACCATTGATGAACTAAAGAAGGAAGAAGCAACGCTGCTGAGTCTACTTCAAATCACCACCATCCAAGAAATCAGAGCAGAATACAAGCAACTCATCTCTGGCCTTATGAAACAAGAGGCAGAGAGTTTGAAGATTGATCTGCCACCAACACATCCTGAAGCCCAGATGGAAGAAGCAGCACCAACAGAACAACTACCACAACCAGAACAGGGAGAAACTTCATCAAAGAAACCTGCCAAGAAAACACCTATCATCGACCTTGACTCAGGTGATGATGAACCAATAGGCCAGAATATTGGTGGTGAACCAAGTAATGAAATATACACTCAAGGTGTTGCACAGAAGCTGAAGAAACATGTCAACTTCTACACCATGGAAGAACTCTTGGAGAGAGAACCCAACACATTCAAAAACTACCAACTTGACAATCTGATCACTCTTCGAGTTGAAGATCAGATGACAGATATCTGCAACACTCTTCAAGAAAAGGCAACCCAGATTCTTTCTGACTTCAATCAACATCAGAAAGACTACGTCAATGACATGGATCGTGACATCAGAGGCAAGCTCAGAACTATCAGGAAGGAGCTGGATAAGAAGATAGATGATGACCGCCTACAAAATGAAGCAGAGCAGGCCAAGATCAACCTCCGTCTCAACAGCATGGAAGAGAAAGCAGAAAAGACAACATCTCTGGTAGCTGACTTGTTAGCAAAACAACAAGAAACAATTACTGCTGCTGTAGAACAGAAAGGAAGTCAACTTGCTGCTCAGTTAAAGGAAGACACTGATTTATCCATCCATTCTCAGTTTGCTAACTTTGAAAATCAGAAATTTATGGAGCTTATGCAGAAACATCAGGTAGACGTCCTGAATAACCTTCTGTATCCCAACCCAGAAGAATTTGAAGTTCAAAGTAACCGCATCACTGCTGTCGAAGAGTTGCAAGAAACTTATGACAAGACTCTATCAACATTGAACAGCAGACTTGAACAGAAACTTGATGCCTCCAACCAGACAGTCAACTTTTTGCTAGGGTTCAAAGCTGAAGCTGAAGAGAAGTTTGAGAAAATGACCGAAGAGATTGCCTCACTTCGTACACTCATCACTACCCTCTTTGATGATGTCGAAAAGGGGGAAATCTCGGGAGGAAAGGGTAACAGCAAGGCAGGAAAAGATAGCAGCAAGAGTCTGAGGACAGATGAGATGAAAATTGCAACAGAAACACAAGCACCAACTCAACCCAGACCTACCACACCTCCAAGGTCAGACCCAACTCTGCTTGGAACAGAAAACAGCTCAACCAACATCTCAAACTCCCATGGACAGAGGCAAGAAACCAGTGGATGAGGGAGATCAAATTGCCGAACTATTGCTGTTCGATGTGAGCATGGATCAAGCATGTGATCCAGTGTTCAGAGCGTAGTTCTACAAAGAACAGGCAGAGAGGGAGAGGAAGCTAGCTGCTCAGGAGGCCAAAGAAAAATCTTTTCAAACTCCTTTCTCCTCGCCTTCATCTACAGAACGCTCACAGCAACAGTCATCCCAATCAACCACTCAGTCCAAAAAGAAGAAGAAGAAACCATTCTCCTGGAACCTATCTTTGCAGAAGAAAACACCAAATGATACATGGGTTCCAGAGGGTGACCAGAATGATTGGGAAAAGGTCAAGCAAGGCTTCATTTTAAACAGATACTTTTTGAAGGAGCCTACATACTCAGAGTCTACCCCGGATGAAGATTTTAATCGATATCTGGAGAATTTTAGTGACCAGGGCCTCATACAGAAGATCAGAATGGCTGCTTCTGATGCCAAAATCCATCTCAAGGCCCCAGAGAAAGAGTTTATGGTGTGCCCAACAATACCTGGCAGCAACATACCTGATAAAACATACATTCTAAATTACATCAACCAGCTGGCAAAGATCAAGGGTTACAAAATTGATAATCATGACCCGAACTATGCCAGAGTAAGAGATGGGATCTATGAGAGCATCCAGTTGATATCTGATGCACAGAGAGAGAAAATGAAGAAGGGCGGAGCAACCAGATGGTTTTCTTAGACAGATTCTTATTCTTATATTCTGTTTTTGCTCTCTGTTATTTTCTGCTGACCACCTGTACTCATCAATTCATATATCTATGAATGTGGAGTTTTCTGGAGACAAAATCTTACTGTTCCATTATCTACCTGTTATTTACCGTTATTTAACTTAAATAACAAATAGCTAACCTCTCCAGAACATGGTACATGTTAATTACGCTGATTAAGTGTGGTTTCGACATCATCAAAAAGGGGGAAATTGTTGGGAACCCCACAAATATTTTAAAGTTTTGATGATGTTCTCTCGAAAACACACTTGATATTATTCATGTTCTGTATCATCTCTATTTGGTTTTTTATAGACCAGGAAGTTGAAGAAAGCCTCAACCAGAAAGATGAAAGATGTCTCTGTCAGAAAGCTAAAGCAAGTCAACTTTAACAGAAAGTTGAAACCAGCAA
>JAPKLX010000161.1:662160-676558 GCA_026898415.1 Leonotis leonurus | reverse complement strand
AAACATATAAATAATGATTTCCACAATCATCAAAAAGGTTCCCAACAGTTTGTATTTGGTGTATTCCCCCCCCCCATACACCAAACCTTGCTCTTTCGGGACCAACATCGTATACATCCATGGCAGTTATGGATTCAAACTCTGAAACCATACATGCCTCCCACTCAAGAGCATCCGAATCTGCTAGTGCTTCAGAGTAAGTCCAGGGATCTTCTTCGATAAGCCCATCATCAATTGAATCCGTAGATTCATTGACAAATGCATATCGATTGGGCGGTATACCCTTTGTTGCCCTCTCACTACGTTGTGGCACTATTGCAGACTCAGTATCGATAGACTGTGCATTTTCTGATGAGACTGGAAGTACTACATCTTGCACAGTGGGTTGAGTTGGCTGACTTGTCGTGCCAACCTCTTTGACCTCACCAAGGATAATTTCACTTCTACTTTTATGATTATTTATATAGTCCTCTTCCAAGAATCTCGCGTTGGTGCTAATAACGACTTTCTGATCCTTAGGACATTAAAAGTAACCACCTTTCGTTCCTCTAGGATATCCTATAAACAGCCTTACTTCAGTCCTAGAGCTCAACTTATCGGCATCTTTGTTTAGCACATGTGCTGGACTGCCCCAAACTTGGATGTGGTTAAGAGAAGGGATGCGCCCTGACCACAGCTCGGACGGGGTCTTAGTAACCGACTTAGAAGGCACTAAGTTAAGAATGTAACCTGTTGTTTCTAAGGCATATCCCCAAAACGAAATAGGCAAAGTAGCGAAACTCATCATCGAACGAACCATTTCTAGGAGAGTCCTATTTCTTCTCTCTGCCACACCATTCTGTTGGGGTGTACCCGGCGTAGTCAACTGAGATGTAATCCCAGATTCTGACAAGTATGCTCGAAACTCGTTGCTGAGGTATTCGCCACCGCGGTCAGATCGCAATGACTTGATACTTTTACCATGTCTTTTCTCTACTTCCGCCTTGAATGTTTGAAACTTGTCAAAACATTCAGACTTGTAGCGTAACAGGTAAATGTACCCGTACCTTGAGTAATCGTCAATGAAAGTGACAAAATACTCGTACCCTCCACGAGCTTGAGTGGACATAGGTCCGCACAAGTCAGAGTGAACCAGTTCCAACACTTCTTTGGCCCTATACCCCTTGGCCTTAAAAGGCCGAGTAGTCATCTTTCCCTCTAAACAGGATTCGCAGACTGGGATTGGTTCTACTTGAAGGGACTCCAAGATACCATCGGAAACCAGTCTTTGGATCCTCCTTAGATTGATGTGACCCAACCTTAGGTGCCAAAGAAGAGTTTGGTTCTCAAGAGAAGAAGTTTTTCTCTTCTTTTGGTTTGTAGTCAAAGTATAAGCAGATGAAGAATAATCAAATTGACATGTAATAGTATAGAGAGAATCAGCTGCACTTTTAAATAAAACTTGACCATCTTTTATGAATACTGCACTGTCTTCTAAAAGAACAGAATATCCATACTTGCGTAATTGAATGGTAGAAATCAAGTTCTTCTGAAAATCCAGAACAAAAAGTACGTCTCTCAAAACTAATACATAACCATCAATAGATAAATGCACATCTCCAATAGAAACAACAGGTAAGCTTGCTTCATTTCCCATGGAGAGTGCTAGCTCGCCTCTACTGAGCTCCCTTGTCCGCAGGAACCCCTGCAAGGTGTAACAAACATGGTCAGTTGCGCCCGAGTCAACAACCCATAAAAGGGAAGACCTCGAAACTGAGTATGTTTCTGTTACTAGAGCAGTAGAAATACCTTGAGCTTTCTTCATCAGGGGACAGTCAGACTTCCAATGTCCTACTTGCTGACACTTGAAGCATTTTCCTTTCCCTTTTGGCTTGCCAACGCCTCCGGACGGGCCTAGCTTCTTGTTGCTCCCACCCTTTGCTTGGCCTTTCTTGCCATATGGCCCTTTCTGCTTCTTCCCACCTTTCGGTGCAAAGCTAGGACCTTTGGCAGTAGCCAATGCCTGTGGACTCTTTCCCATGACTCCCTCCGCAGCAACAAGTTCATTGAGCAGTTCATTTAGAGTGAACTTTTTCTTGCCCATTACTGCATTGAGACGGAAGTTCTCATAGGATTTAGGCAGAGTGTGGAGGACCATGTCAACCTTAGTATCATCCTCGATACCTCCACCGAGCATGTCCAGCTCATTGAAATGATTAATCATTCCAAGCACGTGCTCGCGCACAGACGAACCTTCCGTCATCCTTGAAGACATGAGTTTCATCATGAGTTCAAAACGGACTGACCGGTCCGATTCTCCAAAGAGCTCCTCGAGGTTCTCCATGATTGCAGCCGCAGTCTCCATAGACTGATGTTGCAGCTGCAACGAAGACGACATAGTGGTCATAATATAAGCTTTCGCCATATTATTCGCCCTATGCCACCGCTTGTGAGCCTCCCTTTGCTCTTCGGAAGACCGATTAGTAAGGTTTGAGGGAGCAGGAGTAGTAAGTACAAACTTATACTCCTCCACGTCTAGAACAAATCCCAAATTGCGCTTCCATTCCATAAAGTTTGGACCGGTAAGCGGCTTTGCAGATAAAACATTCAAAAGGGGAGTAACAGTCATATCTGAAATAAACAACCAAGCCCACATTAGAAAACACGGTACTCCATAAAGATTCGTAGCAATAATATTGTAACCTTTGGATAAAACAATATTATTGAAACCTCCGTTAGCCCATCCGAGTTACATGCAAGCCATGTTCGTGTGGATGTTTACATGTTCCTCTTTTGACCAGACACCCAGTCTTTGATTTCATTCTCTTGTCAACTTAATCCTTATGACAAATGAAACCAATAAACGGACCTTTACTAGACCACGCAACTTCGAGAAGGGACTCCGTTGGGGAGTTGTACTCGAAATTAACGCCTAAGCTATGACCATAGTTTAGTCAACAATATGACTATCTTTTATTTTAACCCCTCCTAGAATAATCCATGGAAAACTAACCCATGCAAGCCACGTTCGGGTGGACGTTTACACAAGAAGCTCCCACTATTCATAAGGTTAAAATAATTACTTTAATCTTTCCAGAATAACTCGCAGAAATTAATACATGCAAGTCACGATAGTGTGAACGTTTACATGCAAAACTCCCACTTATTCCAAAATTAAAGCGTTTTAAATAAGAAGTTTAACCAGCAAAAACTGCAAATTGATAACTAATGCAAGCCACGTTCGGGTGGACGTTTACACCAATTATCAATCTACTTCGCCTTAAACCAACTATGGAGGCATTTGTCAATTTTAATAAAATTGAATTTTCCGCTTAGTCTTTTACTCCAAAGGTTTACAGGTTAATCACGTTGACACGGAAAACCTAAGCATGCAGTCTAGAACACATGTAATAAAACATGCTCGCTTGAAATTCTAAAAACGTGCTTAGTGAAAACGTGATAACACCTAGCATGATATTCTATGCGCATATATATACACATAAACCAAATAAATCATGCTCATCACACCTTAACGGTGATAAAATCCACGACATGCAAACAACGATAAATATAACAAAATAAAGTCGTCTTGTCGCGGAAAATGGAACCTGTTCGTCCCTGCCTACTTTATTACAGAGTAAACGATAAAAAGAAATCTTCGTCTTTTGGTAAATTCTCGTCGTCTTCGACAAACTCCCGCTTCTATCAATGGGGGTCTCGCGACGGTATGCAATACCGATGATTCGCGCCCCCTTCGCCCCACCAACTTTCGCCGCAACAGCCGTGAATTTCCGCTGCCTCCATGGACTGCCGCCACTGCCGCCAACCATTAGCCGAAGAGAATGCACTAGGGTTAGGGTCAACTAGGGTTATGGTTTCCACACCACCAAGGCGGCGCCCCCAGCCCTTGACACCTGCTAAACCCTAGCAGTCCCGCTAGGGTTCCGTCGACTGGCTGACTAGCAGCGTGAACGCTGAAGTGGACACTGCCAATACAATGAACCGCTTGTGCTCCACGCACACGCCATCGCCGGGATTGCTGCGCTTCGCCCACACACTGGTCCGATCAAACGATGTGTTTGGATTGAACACCATAGACCCCAGAGCCGAAACTCCGGTGAATCGGATTCCGTCCGTTCCAACACACATCGGGGCCGAACCCTAGCGGGTGGAGGAAACGCAATACCCGCCACTGCCTTGCTGCCATCGACACCCTAAACCCCTTTATCCGGCTCGATCTTGTAGCTTACACGACCCGTACAAACATATTACAATGCAAAGTACAAATACAACAAAAAAAACTACACTAACCACGGATTTTCTCGTGGTGCAAAATAGCCAAAATGGCAAACCATAGAGCAACGAAGAAAAAAATATCCACGACAAGACGACGATCAAGAATGAAGGAGAAACAGCCATAAACAAAAAAAGACCTAATGATTTTACTATTCGTTTATCCGGTAGAGCCGGAATCCTAGAACATGGCTCTGATACCAAATGTAGGAACCATAATATTTCATATGGTCCATATGCCCGTGACCAATTCCGGATACCAAACGAACACATGCAAAAATCATTGTGCCTATTGCATGAAGATTCGAATCTTACTAGCAAATCCGGCAATGAGAGACTCCAGTGTGATCTTCCGACTTGTTCCCACGGCGAAACTTGACGTTGGGTGGCAACGATCCTCAAGCTTCCTCTCTTTGTGATTGTCGACGCCTCTCTCTCTCTTTTCCCTCTCACAGATTTTTGTGCCCTCCTTTCTTGCGTGAGTGAATAGTTAGTATTAGGGTTAGGGATTAAGCTACTATTAATACTATGTATTAATAATAAGCCCATCATCCTAATTAAATCACACAAGGGCCCATTAGTGAGAGATAGAGATAGGGCCGAAAATAACAATAGAGCTTAGGCCTTCATTGGGCCAAGCGGGGATCTACTAGCTCGAATAAAGTTGGGCCTCCCGGTGTTCGATTTTCTTATTCAGCCCAGAATATAAATCGAGACACCAGTATTAATTTATTTCCACTAGAAAATTAATACTGAATTACCTCTTTATTCTTTAGGTGAGTCTGGGCTAGCATTAGACTTAATTAATCTTTGTGTTTAAGATATCTAATACCCATTAATTAATTAATCCCTCTGACGATCAATTAATTAATTAATTAGTCATTCAATAATAAATGACACCTCGAGTGCTACCACTTAAACTTATTATCGTATCAGAATTAATTCCACCTGCAGGGTTTAATACGATAAACTTATTAAGTTCCTCGAGAGGATATTATCATCCTGTTATCAGCAGGACACGGATCCTTATTGCAATGTAATCGCATGTCAAATAATAATTGCTATCACCCAAAATATCGAGTATATTGAGCTTCAATAGAACTCTCACCCTTGATAAATCAAAGCAATAGTCAATTAATTATTCACACCGATTAATTCAATTAAGGTTAAGACTATTTAAGTCAACGAGATCTTGATTCTTAATTAGTCAGAATATAAGAATACATCTCACTGTGATCCTGTTCAATACACGAAGGTACTAGCATAAATAAATAGTCAAGACAAACTATATATCCATTTATGCTACAATCTAAACCAACAACTCGCCCATAGTTGCCTCGATTGTGAACTCAATTTATATCTCAACTTTTTCCAATTATATGATCTTCTGTGATCTACAACACACCATATAATCTATAGTATGAGTTAAAATGGACTTTTAATTGGATTATGCAATAACAATATTTCAGATAGAAGAAACGCAGTGAACTAAGGAATCCATGTATACAAGCATAAAGTCTTGCTTTCAGTATACAACCCTTCAACTGTCATAGCAGATCGATTTCTTCTCTTTGAAAAATGTCTTGGTCTTCAACCTAGACTATTATTGAAATGACTTCTATAGGAATAATTCCTTTACATGCTAAGTCATCTCCTAATCTGTTTTCTATCAGAATTCACTTTATGCTTAGTGATCTGTTAACATGTAGAATAGTTTAACACCAATCAAAGCTGTAAAAACTAAGTGTGTTTCGAGAGATCATCATCAAAACCAAAATACTTCGGGGTTCCCAAAAATATCTAGACAAAGTAGCTTAATAACAATCAAAATTTTCCCCTCCCCCCCAAAGATAGAGCAATGCTCTCATTGCAGAAAGTAAAGGACTATTGAGTAGAGATAAGAAAGACATCCCTGAAGTGCTGCATTCGGTGTGAAAACCAGAACAAAAATAACCTAAAAATAAACTAGAAGACAAAGGGAAAAACAAAGGTTAGCCAATCACACACTCAAACTAAATGAAATAAAGAAATAAATGGGAGATAGTGTGGGTTGCCTCCCACGAAGTGCTTCTTTTACGTCACTATCTTGACGAGACATCTAAATTAACCGGGGGTGTAAAAATTGGGGTTTGACTCCACAACTTCTGCCTTGGATTCATTTTTGATATATGACTTTACTTGATGTCAATTTACTCGAAATGACATCTTCCCATTTTTGGTATGTGATGCATCACCCTTTGATAGTGTAATTTTTTCTGATAATGACTGGGCCGATCTTTTGAGATTTGATCTTGCTGAGACGTTGTTTAGGTCCAGTTTTTGGGCTCATGAGAGCCTCCGCGTAGGTAAGTGAAGAGGTGGGCCTAGAAGTGGAGTCAGCGGCCGTTGTGAAGTCAGCGACCGTTGGCTCGGGTGGGAGGCGAGGCGATGGATCACGAGCAATGAGTATGGGCTGGTGCTGGCGTAGGATCAGCGGCCGCTGAGTTGTCATCGGTCACTAACCAGACCTCACGTTGATTTCATGTGCTTGCCTATCCGCGGGCGCTAAGGTCCTGCGCCCGTTGAGCTGGCCTCTTATCGGCTCTGGTTCGCTCTTCAAAAATTCAACTTGTTCAGTCCTTTTTTGCGTGTCCTTTCCTTTCCTTTGAGCGACTTCCATACTACTAAAATCCTACAACGTAGAATTCTCAACCAAAGAATTAGTAGTATCTATGTAACAACAACTATCAATAAAATTAGCGGATTGTGCGGTATGACTTTTATGTGCAGAAAAAAATATTTCTTCATCAAAGACAAACATTTTAATGGTACTCTTTTTAACATCAATAATGGTATTTGTGGTAGCCATAAAGGGTCTTCCTAGAAGTAGTGTATGCTCAACTTCATTCTTACGCACGTCCCATATCTCAAGAACAACAAAATTCACAGGAACGATGAAATCACCTAATTTAACTAGAACTTCTTCAATTATGCCTTTAGGGTGTCTCATAGATCTATTCGCTAATTGCAAGCACATGCCAGTGAGTTTCATTTTACCTAATCCTAATTGTTTAAAAATAGAATAAGGCATAAGATTAATTCCAGTTCCTAAGTCTAACATGTCAGGCGTTGTCTTACCGTTTTCTAAGGTGTTATCAATAATGAAGCTACCTGGATCGCGTTGTTTAAGAGGTAAAGGTTGCTGCATGATAGTACTTGCCACTTCAGACACTATGACTAGTTCTTCATCGTCTAATTTCTTCTTCTTTGAGATTAGCTCATTGAAGAATTTGACATAGGATGGAATATTTTTAATCACTTTGAGGAGGGGGACATTGACAGTGACTTTGGACATCATTTTGTATAAATCTCCGAACTGCTAGTAGCTTTTAACATTCCTTAACCTACTGGGATAAGGAATGAGCAGGACAAAAGGATTGACCGCCTTATGAAGCTCCTATTCGGACTGCTTTCTCTCAATTTCAAGTGGTGGTCCATTCTCCTCGTTAAGTTTAAATTGGGATGTATCTTCATTTTGTTATCCATCACTTTTCCACCTTTTAGGACGGACACAACTTGCACTTGATGAGGTTGCTGACCTTGTCCCGGAATCTTCACAGTGTGCTGGCTTTGTTGTAGCTGGTTAACTGCGCCCGAAATCTGCCCCATAGTTGTCTAGAGACGTTTAATTGTGGCATCTTGAGCTTCTCAAACCTTCTTGCTTTCTTGCATGAAAGCTGCCAAACTATCTTCCATAGATTATCTTTGGGGAGGAATAGGTTAATGAGTCTATTGCTGCATCGGTGGGGGGTAGAATTGTTGCTATTGTGGTGGGAAAAACTGTGGTTATGGTGAGTAATACTATTTCTGCTGCTGAATTTGGGGTCGTCCATTAGAAAAATTATGGAAGTTTTTTGCTTCTTGCCTTTGAATTTGTGGTTTTCACGTCGAGTTTTGTTGATTTCTCCAACCCGAATTTTTTTGAGGGGGGTGGTGTGAATTCCTGTGCAGCGTAAATCTCAGCTTGTCCTTCTGGTGTCATCTCTTCCATTCGTTGGCATCCCTCCACCACATGACCATAATTGCCACAAATTCCGCATGGTTCAGGTGCAACTTGTTGTATAGATGGTGATGAGGTCGGTTAATCTTCAATTCATGTAACTCTCGCATCATCTCTGCCATTTACTTTTTCATATCGGGGATAGCGGTAACTACACTTGCATCCATATACCGAGGTCGAGCGCAAGTGTTTCAAATATTTCATTCATCTCCTCCGCTGTCTTGACTGCTATGATTCCTCCGGCTGAACTATCCACCATGAATTGTGTGGTTTGAAGAAGACCATCAAAAAAGAACTGGCATAGCATCTCCGGTGCCTCCCATGCTTCATGGAAAGGCTCGTCATGGTTTGCACAAAATTCATTGTTTTAGAACGTAGCACTTGAGATTTATGATGAGGGTAGTACTTCAACATGAATTTCTCGCACACCGATGCCCAATTTATTAGCGATCCAGGTTGAAGATATAGGAACCAAGATTTGGCCTGATCCTTCAAAGTGTATAGGAAACACTTCAACTTGAGTTGGACCTCCGTTAGTGAGAATAGTGGGAAAGTTTGCACCACAGTGCAATATTCTCGGATGAAAGTTAGAGTATCTTCACTTGGGAATCCGTGTTAAGTTAGTAATAGGGATTGATGGTTCGGTTTCAGCTCATAATTCTTGACGGCAGTTGACAAGACAATGGCTGAAGTAGCAGTAGCGCCAAACTTGGGCCTAGTGAAATCGCCCATGTAGCATGGTCTATCCTCAACAGTCTCATCGTCCATCTCTTTGAATAACATTGGTAGCGAGAATTCACCGATGCACTCGATGTCTTCTTCTAGGATGGCTAAGATCTCATATTTTCGGTTTACGTTGTCGATAGAGGGCGTCAAAGGCTTTCTAGTACTGCAACGACCTTGCATACACAACACTAAACGAAAACGTTACGCGTACCACAATATAGAAGAAGGAAGTAAGCATAATAAATAAAAATAAAAGAAAAGGAACAATCAATTAAATCACCTAAAGCCTTCCTTGGCAACGGCCGCCAAACTTTGTTCAACTAAAATTGTTTCAAGTTGCTCGCAATCTAATGAGGTTGTCTAGCAATGATAAGTCAACCTAAGTCCTATTATCAAGGAAGACTTAGCATGGCAATTTAATTCCTTGTTTAACATGAAAGCGAGTAAAAGATTTGTTTGGAGGTTTTAAAACTAGGTGGAGAAAATAAATTACGAAAGAAGATAAATTCTAAATTGATAAAAATAAATGAAGAAATGAATTCTGAATTGAAGAAAACGAGTTGTGAATTAAAAATGGTAAAAGTAACTTGGAATTTAAAATCGAAAAGAACGTAGAAATGATGAATGAAATAGAAACACGAAAGCATAAACAAATACGCGAACTCAATAATAAAATCAAAACCGGAATATAAAGCGGAAGCTAACGTGATTCATAAACTGTTGGAATATAATTGCGTAAAATGGGAAAAATGTGTCCATCGAATGAGAAACGCGTCTCCTTTTTATAGACATCGGGCAAGTCAGTGGTCTCCTACATGTCAATGACCGCTGACTTGACCGGTGGCAAGTTCCATGCGCGGGCAGTTCGCTGAGCCGTTGGCTGACTTGACCGAGTCATCCGCCGGGGTCAGCGGCCGCTGAGGGGCCAGCAGTTGCTGACCCAAGCTCGTGCTCCCTCGCGTGCTGGCTCGGCCTGGGACACGCGACGCCTAGGCAACGGTCTCCTAGGTCTAAGCGATCGCTGACTTATGCTCTAGGCTCTCATCTTCATTCTCTTGTCATTTTCAATATTTTCTCGTCTCGTTTCTAACTTTAGCACTCGTTTGAGCTTTTGATCCTGAAACAGAAAATGAGACCTAAATCGAGCCCAAAACATCATGCAAAATGGGAAAACTACAAGTATAAAGACGAGGAAAATACGAGTTTAGATTACCAAAAAGAGGCTAAACAGAAGAGATGTGTGAAATTGTGGAATTGAAATGTGGTATATAAAAACTAAAATTGAGATAATTAAACTTTAGAAAATAAAAATTTGAAAAAAAATAAAAAAAAAACGGTCAAATACGGGGTGGGAACCATTGGCAGCGAACTACCCTCCACAACGCTGACTCGCGTGAGAGTTCGCATGCCCGTGCCTTATCACGCATGCCCGAGCATGGTTCACGAGCCCTACCTCCTTGCAGCGTTGGGATCTTTCCCGGACTCGAAACGCGGGCAGCGATGCCCTGCCCGAGAGTCCGCCTTGTTGAACTAAGAAATTTTTGTTAAGTGAAAAACACTCATTTAAGGTATCTTTTAGTAATTTTATGATTTTTCTTTAGGTTGTTTTTGCATTCGTTTTGAGTCGTTTTTAATCATTTTTAGTTTATATAGTTAATTTCTTGTTTTCTTTAAGTACTTTTTATTTTTTTTCGGTTTTTTGTTTTCATAGTCATGAAATGGATGACTTGGAAAATATATAATTAAATTTTATCTCGATAGGAGTCTGTAGCCGCAAACGGATCAAGAATCGGAGTTGAAAAGAGAGAGAACGAGTAAAAACAATATTCTTATCGTGTATTTAAGAGTTATTATTTCAGTTCTTAAAGCCATCAGAATATTCCTAGCCTATGTTGCGTTTCATAGATTCAAAGTGTTATAGATGGACGTGAAGAGTGTCTTCCTCAATGGACTTCTAGAGTAAGAAGTTTATGTGGAACAACATCCAGGGTTCGAAGAACAAGATGACAACAAGGTGTATTAGACTAGCTAAAGCAGTGTATGTTGTTCACCATAAAATGTACACTTTATGTTCTCGCAAGAGTACGAGATCTATCCTACACAGGCTAAATTGACATAGGTCGAATATCAAGGAAGACTTAACAGGGCGATTCTAATCATAAGTGTTATTAAAACAAGAATGGAAATTCTACACACTCTAAACCAAGATAAACTGGAGGAACAAGAAAAAAAGTAAATGAACAAGAATAATTAAAAGGTGGGATTTAGATTTTAAGAGCTTAGAGTTGAGAAGATCTATAATTGATTAAATCATGATCCTTTGATTCATGCAATTGATAATTCATCAAGGGTTTCTTAAAGTTAGTCTTATTAATTAATTATGTATTCATAATTAGATAGCAATCAAGACTCACATATTAGATCACCCAAATAAGAACTCCTCAATATATGAACAAAGATTCGCAGTCAATAAATGATTTCCTAGAGTTTCTTGTTTACTTAACTCACGTATTCGATAATTAAGCCGCAATTCTAATTTTCTTATTTGAATTACACAATAAAAAATCACAAATAAACAAGGAATTGCAATTCTTATGTTTTTGATTTAGAATTGTTGTTTGATTAAACCCTAAGTTTATATTGGAATTATCTCTCGATCTCAACCAATAAATGATAAATTCAAATTGTGGCCAATCGTCTCAATTAATGAAAGAAAGTTTAATCAATAAGCACGAATCAGGGAGCAATCAATAACAATTAAAGAAATCATAAACACTAGGTGGAGAATGAATACTCAATCCATTAAATAGTCAAAGGTAAGAGTCAATCACTAAGAAAAGATCTTGAATTGAGCGTCAAACTTGCCCTCATTCCTTCGTCACGAGGCTAAATTACAATAAAGAAAGCAGTAAAGTGTTTTCTAGGGTTCTAAAGATAAAAATGTGGAAAAGTATGTCTATAACACGTCAAATCGCGTGTTTAAATAGCCAAATACATGCTCTTAAATCCCGTCCAGCGGTCGTTGGGCTCGTGTCTCTGCCTCGCAAGCTTGAGAGGTCCAATGGCCGCTGGGGTCCAGCGGTCTCTGGCCCCTCAACTCTAAAATCTGTTGCACCACGGGGCCAGCGGTCGCTGGCCCGTGCTTTCTGCCTGCTCCGCGCTGCTTCCCTAGCGAGATCTGGGAGTCCAGCGACCGCTGGCCCCCAGGTTCTGTCCCGTTTCATGTATTTCTACCCCGAAACTCCAAGATAACTCCCGAACAGCTTCCTAAATTTCATTTCTTCGTTGATTTGGTTGCTTTTGACTAACATCCGCACTCCTACATCAAACTACAATATAGAAACGTAATCAGCGTAAAGACGATCTAAAACACGCAAAATTCAATAAACTACAAACAAAATAGACACGACTCAATGACGAAATAACACACAAAAATGAACTAAACATATGGATTAAAGAGAGACTTTATGGACAAGACGTTATTTACAGTAAAGATCCAAGAACAATATCCTTATTGTACAAATATATGTACATGACATTATCGTTGGTTCTAAATCTCCATATATGTGTGATAAATTATTAGAACTTATGAAACATAAATATAAAATGTCTATGATGGGTGAAATGAATTTCTTTTTAGGACTACGGGTCAAGCGGTCACACGGGGTTATATTTATAAACCAATCCAAGTATGTGAAGAAGCTCATTGACAAGTTTGGAGTGAAAGACAACAAGTTTGTCAAGGTCCCCATCTAAACAAATGGAAATATAAAGCCAGATGCTGAAGGCAAACATGGCAACATGACACAGTACAGAAAGATAATTAGTTCTTTATTGTATTTAACTGCTAGAAGCTCTGACATTAGTTTTGCATTTGGAGTTTGTTCTAGGTATCAAGCCAATCGAAGTAATATCATATTGAAGCTGCCAAAAAGATTCTGCTTCATTTCAAGAGAACAACTAACCTAGGTTTGTGGTATTCTTGTGTTGACAATTTTGGACTAACTGACAACTCAGATGTTGATTTTGCAGGCTACGAATTGGATTGAAAGTTTACATCAAGAACTTGTTGATTTATTGGCAATAAACTGATGTCTTGGTTCTCCAAGAAGAAGACCTCTATAGCAAATTCAACCACAGAAGCTGAGTATCTGGTCGCTAGTATTTTTTGTGCACAAATCCTATGGCTCAAGAAACAACTTAAAGACTACGAATTATATGTCAAGGAAGTGCCGATATATTGTGATAGCTCAATTTCCATCGCAATCACACAGAACTTAGTCTTTCACACCAGATGCGAACATGTAGATATAAGACATCACTTCATCAGAGATCATGTGGACAAGAAGACTGTACAAATCATGAAGATACATAATGAAGATATATTGAATTATTTATGTCTCTTGTTTCTATTGAAATGGATTCACTATTTATTTCTACACATATTTTCTTTTTTGGGCACATAGGTTACATGATCTCATAAAATTACTCGCATATCATCTATGGAAATACCCAAACAAGTTGGTGCACAGATCATAAAATTCCAACAATTAAGATTGGTACAATCATCCAAACCCTATATATATACACAAGCACAATGAACACACACATATATATATATTACACTTATATGTATATATATATAGAAACACACGCTAGACGCACACACACATATTGCAAAAAGAAAATCAAACCTTGCTTTGAAGTGCAGCCTTAAAATCTGAAAGTTATATAAGTGGGAGTAGGTGGAGGAGAGGGGAACGATTGGGTGAGGATTGTGAAGGTAAATGAGGGTTTGAGAGATATATATGGTTAGTGTGTAGCTAGTAATATGTGCAGTACGTGATACATTATACGTAGGGATGGCAATCGGGTCGGGCGGGCGCTGATATGGCCAAACCATTTCCGTACCCGCGAACTAAACGGGTACTAGTTTTCAACCACGAACGTACCCGCGGGTATGAGATCCCCACCATACCCGCGAACCCGCCACCCATCGGGTATCCGCCACCCGCCACCCGCGTACTACCCGCGAACCCGCGAAATGAAGAGATCCGCCACCCGCGACCCGCGAAACCAAATATATCAAAAAATATGAAAACAGTGCTTCCATTCTTTAAATCAAACATATCACAACAAATACATAACATATCACAACAAATCCATAATTAGGGTTTTTTTCTAATTCTAATTTAGAAATAAAATAATAAAATAAGTTATTAGATGGGTAGGTTTCGCGGGTTCGTGGGTAGGCTTCGCGGGAAATTCGCGGGTATTTTCGCGGGTAAACGGGTTTCGCGGGTACGGGTATTGTCAAACCATTTCCGTACCCGCGAACTAAACGGGTACTAGTTTTCAACC
>JAPKLX010000161.1:650726-662150 GCA_026898415.1 Leonotis leonurus | reverse complement strand
CGTACCCGCGAACTAAACGGGTACTAGTTTTCAACCACGAACGTACCTGCGGGTACGAAATGCCCACCAAACCCGCGAATAATTGGGCGGATACCCGCGGGTTTCGGGTATCCGTGGGTCAATTGCCATCCCTAATTATACGAGCATATACATGATTTGTTGTCTATCATTTACATGTTCTTACTAAGTATGTGGATTTACTCACTCCTTTATTATATTATACTTTTCAAGCTAAGGAGTCGAGCAGTGGTGTGGTGGCAGTAGTATGACATTGTTTTCATTTCATCTCTATTAATTTTATTTTTATTCCGTTAAGAGATATTCATGATGATTTGATTTTAGACTAAATTTTCTCATTAATTTTTATTTAAAATTGATATATTATTTTTTTAAAATTTTCCGCTCTATATTTATTTCAAAATATTTTATCCATAGGATTTAAGAAGTTATTTTTACGATTGAGAAAAAAATATTTTAAATTTAGAAATACTGGGACGTTACAAATGGTATCAGAGCAGGTCTACAATCCTACATGGATGTTAAAATTCTAAAAATTTCAGTTTTTTTTTTGTTTTAAAAATAGCATATTCTTCTACTGCACTGCGTCGGCTCTATACAAGTACATGGATGTTATCGAAAATTACGAGATATATTAGAATTATTTATGAAATTATGATATTATATTATTTATGATTATGAAATACATGAATTATTTATGATGTTTTTTTTTATGCTCATAAATGATAATGTGATATTTATTACGTGGTTATTTGTATCATTCTTTTTATTTTGCAAATATATAGCATATTATCTGACATATATTATTACAATATGATAATATTATGTTAGGTAATGTCCTTATAAACTATTTAGAATATGCATCTAAGAAGACAAGTACTGGCTGAGGTGGTGAAGGGGAAGGACAAAGCAACGAAGATAGTGCAACATAGTTTGCCCAAACCTTTGTTGCATCGATTCAACAACTGATACAACAACATATCCAGGGAGGTCACAATCATGGGGGCGAAGCTCCTGACCTAAATTCTATGAACAACAATAGGTGGATTGAATAATTCAGATACTACACCGCTGAGATTCACTGGCGGAGATGGACCACTAACTTTGGAGAAATGGATTAAGGAGTTGGAGAGAATATTCAAACATATGCAGTGCAACGATTCACAAAATGTTTTGTGCGTGACCCTTCAACTCTCAGAAGAAGCTGCACATTGATGGGAATCTCACCAAAGGATATGAGGTGAGAGTCTCGAGAATCCAACATGGGAGCAATTTAAGGAGTAAATTATGGAAAAATACATTCCTGAATCCTTCAAAGATGAAATGGAAATGGATTTTTTTCAACTTCAAGCACGGAACACGGACAGCGGTGGAGTATGAGACAAAATTGAACTAATTATCTCAGTAGACTACTCATCTAGTGAAAATTGATGTTAAGGAAGCAAGAGGTTAAGAAAAGGACTACGACAAGAGATGTGTGGAGTTTTGGCTGCACAAGAAATAACTATTTCATACGGAGAAATGGTACGTCGAGCCCAAGAGGTGGCTCTAACATTCAAGTTAGAGAACTCTGTGATAGAACCCGTATGAGAGGCTCATAAATATGCAGGATCCACAAGTTTAATTAATTGCACAAATAATTAATTCTTAAACATTTATTAAACACAGGAGAATATAATTGCAGGATTAATTAAATTATACCTTCTCGTATGCAACTACTCCGCTTGTGGAGAAACTATTTGGATCGTTAGCCACGAACAGCAATCCACTCCGATGGAATCTTCCCTTGATCTTCTTCGATCCTACCTCGGAAACTTCTAACTTATTCCCAATCTACTACTTGAATATCTTGTGGGCGAATCTATATATCAAGTATTTTAAGGAGAAAGAAGAAAGAAAATTGGAGTGTTTGAATACTACAATTTTCGAAAATAAGAGAGAGTTTATCTCTCTTGATGGGCGCCTATTTCATGGTGGGAAGAGAGAGAAATTGACTCCTGCTATATACTCCTTTTATAGATATATTATGGGTTAGGTTAGGGTTTCTAAGGTAAATGGATAAGATCCCAAATAATAGATTTTAAATTCCCACTTTAATCTCCCTACAGTTTCATCTATTATTCAAAATTCAAATTTGAATAATTTAAAATTAATTGACTTGGACAAATTCAACACTTAATTAAATAAATTTTCAAGTCACTTTTGGGCCCAATTAAATTTAATTAATTGTTCGGTCCACCTTAGATTTAAATTAATTAATTCAAGTTAATTTAACCTCAAATTAATTTCTCTATAGAAATGCAATAAAGTAAAATTCCATTATAAATATTTATCGACTCCACTATAGGATGAATATTGAACTCATCTTGATCCATTCAAATTACGGATGTAATGCTCTTGTCATTAATTATTTTCCGCGTTTAAAGTTTACTAAATCCATTAATTAATTGAGTTTGCTGACAACTCACAATTAATTAATATATTTATTCATGAGTGATCCGATTCAGACCTTAATTATGACAACAGAATAAATTCCAACCGACAGGGTTTCATATGCAATAAATTCCAACCGACAGGGTGTCACCAAGACGCGACTCTGTACAACTGACAGTTGAGCACTTCTAGCTATGCCAATCATTACAGTCCAAGACATCACTGTTCAGGGTTATGAAAAACCCGCAAGTGTAGATGAATCAAAGCAGCGTATAATCAACCGCTTATACTAATGTCATCGTCACAGATTAAGAAATGAACTAATTTCTGAGACCTCATTCTATGCAACAGCACGTAGAACATATCTCACTATGAAACCTCTCAATATGTATACCCCAAACATGTATATCAGCTTATACATACCGATATCATTTTGCGGGCTAAAGTCAGCTACGCATCAAATGATACCGTAGCCTTTACCGACTAGACCGTCCAAGTCTGTCTAGACTGTGACTTAATGCTACAAAGGAGTCGACTGTGTTACCTTATGTGATCAACGACCCACCACACATTCTACAATTGTAGTAAATGGACTTATTTGCAATTCAATATATATAATAATAATAAATAACACATCAATGATAGAAATATTTATTTTCATTAAATGGAATTGAAAATAGGTTTGATACTTTGTCTAAGCATAAAGCATACTTTGAGGTATACAAACTCTAACACTTTGTTCCATAATCATCGAACACTCAATTAAAAAGAAAATGGGATAGTCAAACTAATGTAAATGGTAAAATGGAGAATGAAGGATGCTTCAAGAATAAGAAAGAAAATATGAGAGTCAAAGCTACAGACAACACCTTTGAAGACAAGCCGAAGTGTCCAGAGTGTGGAAGGAATCATAAACATCCATGTTACTTTGGGAAAAAAATTTGCTATTGGTGCAAAGAGAAGGGTCACAATGCAAATGTGTGCCCTAAAGGAGAATATAAGGCTCAGCCGCACCACCCAGGGGGCGAGCCGCCCGAGAAGCAAGCTATTACAACGAGCGGCCAAAAAGAGAATCGAGGGGTGGGTCAATTCTATCCACCTTATCATGTCCCTAAACTAAACAATGGAATACTAATCGGAGAAAAGAGGACTACATATCTAAGAAGGATCACTTATTTTCCTAAGTATGTTCTATTTCGAGGATGAAATTTAATTAAGTGGGAATGTATAGACCCAATTTATATATATATATATATATATATCTATATATATATATATATATCTGTGTATATTTAATATTATAAGTTTGAAAATGTGGGACCAATTTTTTAAGGTATATGTTGTTGGGTCCTGGGAGAGCAGGTGTGGTGTATGGAGGGGGGGGGGGGGAATACAGCAGGTTGAGATGCAGCTCGTTGTTTATACCACAACAGCTCGTTGGGTGTAGCAGTCTATCTCCTCTAATGTAGAGAGAGATCCAGCTGCTCAAGTAAGTTCTCAACACAGAGCGTGAATAATCTATCAATGAGCAGATAGACTGGCAGCTAGCTGGAGCATACCAAACGATCTGTCCAACTACAGATCGTGTGCGGAAGCTGTGTATATGTTGTTGGCTGCTCTTACACTTAGAAAATATATTTTTTATATACTGAGTGTTCTTTAAGAGATTGATTCAAGATGCACAACTCGCTTAATTAGATAAGCTCGTTGGTGAGTAATAAATAGAGAATCAAAACAATGCAATGCAAAATATAAAAGAACACACAATATTTAACGTGGTTCGAGAAATCCCCTACGTCCACGATCAATCAAAGCTAGATCGATCAATCCCTTAACCTTGTATCCCTCGCTTATTTATCCTCATTGAGTATGAGCCAAAACTCGCTTATTTATTCTCGCTGAATAAGAGATTACAGCTCTTTTATTTAAACTCTTCGAGTACGAGATCTGAGTTCAGTTTTATAATCGTTCTTCCTCCAAGGTTTTGGCTATGGAGGAAACTAGAACTATTGGCTTTGAAGGCTCAAATCTAAGATAAGTTCTAGCTGATTTATCTTCAGAAATATGGTGATTTCTATCTAATTTACAACACTCAATGATGTATATAATCTTTATCTAGTGTTGAATAAATCAATGGAAAACTGGAGAGAATCTTGTAGCGTTGAAGCTTTTTCTGAGCAATGTGACGAACACACACACGAACATCATTTCTGAAGAAGACTTGAAGTATAGCCGTTGGAAGTCTTTGCAGCATTTGCAGTAAGCATTAAATGCTCTTTTGACCGTTGGTTGCTGACTGTACTTCTAGTCATTGGAGTTAGCCCTACGTGGATGTTGACATGGCATAGGACATGTAAATTATCAATTTAGGTAGATTCTAGCTTTCTCCAACTGGGATGAGCAGCTCGTTTGGACCTCATATGAACAGGTGGATTAAAAACAACATGTAATTGAGCAGGTTGTATCCAATAAACATTGAGCTGATTCCCCATGACCAACAAATCGATCTGCTATCGATCTGCTGATCGATCTGTTACACATAGATCATTTTTTTTAAGTTTCTTCTTGCACAGCTAGTTGTCCATCTCACAATGTAGCTCGTTTGTGCACTTGCTGATCGATCTGTTAGACACGGGTCGTTTATAACGATCTGTTCCTTGTATATCTTCTTATGCAGCTTGATGTCAACCTGTTTGATACAAGGTTAATCTTATCGCGCTGCTTCTTGGTCTTCTTATCGACCTATCCATCGATCTAATGATTTGTCCTCGATCTAACGATCTATCATCGATCTAACGATCTATCATCGATCTAACGATCTGTCCTTGGTAAGTATGCTGGCCTCATGTTCGATAAAATAGATGTTATAAAAACTAAGTCTAGATAGATTAGGTTAGTCCTGTGAACAGATCGTTACATCAATCTGTTCTCATATTTTGACTTAACCTGCTACATAACAAGGTCGATCTTTATAGCACAGATCGTTAATTTAATCTGGCCTTACAGGTTGATCTCCCTTCTAATAGATAGAAAAAATAAGATCAAGTTCTATGACACAGGTTGTTAACTCAACGTAATCTTACAAATTAGTTGATCTACTATTGAGAATACAGATGGTTCATATGGACACGATCTGTCCTTAAACTTAACCATCTGTTGTCTATCTAATCTAGACACAAATAAGGCATAAATACCTAAGCATCAATATACATTTAAAACGTAATCACCATTTAATATCATGCATGTTTATTTAGGTATCGTATTATGATTTCGCATGATCAAAACATATAAATAATGATTTTCACAGTCATAAAAAATGTTCCTAACATATGTTCTAGTAGAAGTTGTTATATTATTAAAGAGTATAGATATTTTTTATAGATTATTTTTTTATAATATAATCACAATTCTAACTACACACTATTCCTATATATATAATTCAAACCTCATTTATCTTTACACATCCTCAACTAACCGTTCCCTTCTCCTCCATCTACTCTCGCCTATAACTTTCAGATTTTAAGGCTACATTCAAAACAAAATTTGATTTTTATTATTTTTTTGCTATATGTGTGCGTGTGTGTAGTATGTGTTCATATATATAATATATAGAATGTGTAATATATGTATATACAGTGTTGCTTGTGTGCGTTTCTATATATAAATATACATACGTATAATAAGTGTTATATATGTGTTAAATATACATACGTATAATAAGTGTTATATATGTGTGTTGTTCAGTATGCTTATATATATATATATATATTTTGTTAGGGTTTGTATAACTTAATGTATGCTTAATTCTTAGATATTTTAATAGACTTTTTGCAATTTTATTTAATGAGAATAAATGTTTCTATGATTGGTTTGTGATTTATTTTCTATTGATTATTTAATTGTGAACAAGTCCCTTCTCTACAGTTATAAACTGTATGGTGGATCCATGATCACAGAATGTAACACAGTGGGCTCTTTTGTAAAATAAAGTTTACAGTCTAGACAAACTTGGACAGTCTAGTCGGTAAAGGCCGCGGTATCATTTGATGCGAGAGCTGACTTTAGCTAGCAAAATGATATCGGTATGTATATGTTGTCAGACATGCTGGCATATATGTATTGTCTGGTTTTATAGTGAGATAAGTTATTTGAGTTGTTGCTTACAACGAGGTCTCGGAAATTATTTATTTCTTAATCTATGACGATTATATTAGTATACGCAGCGAATTATGCACTGCTTTCATTCATCTCCACTTGCGGGTTTTTCATAGCCCTATATAGTAATGTTTTGGGTAGTGGTAATTGGTTTAGCGAGAAGTGCTATGAAAGTGTATCAGCCTACTCTAAGTGAATATACGCGGAAGCTAAAGTAGAAGACACGAGATATTTTTTGCGTAGGTTATCAATTAATAACCTACACGGAAGCCTTTACGGCCAAAAAGAATAATCAAAATAAGTGTTGAGCTATTACAATGTTGAGTACAACAAATAACAACAACACTAATACTAAAGTACTAAATGTACGTTCTTATGAACTAAGAGCATACAGAATTAAAACTACGAACTTAATCTGCAAAAAACGTTTATCTGACAGAATAAACAACTCTTGTATTTATAGATAGACGGCATGGGCTTGAATCCATAAGTATAGCAACTGTTCGGCCCATGTCTCCACAATTCTCGCAGTTCAGTTGTTGTGCTCCGCAAATCTGCCTGGAATTGTGGAACTACTTCAATCTGTTGTTGACTCCGAGATTTGTGGAACAGAATTCCACTTAGCATGAAACTCTCAACTGTCTAGTATGACTTGGTCTTCCTTCAAGTCTTCGTGCATCCAAGTCATCCTTCCTTCGTGCATCCAAGTCATCCTTCCACGTGGATCCAAGTCATCCTTCCACGTGGCTGTTGAGTTGGACGCTGAGTCAATCACCAGTTGTTATGTTGAGTCAGCCGCTAAGTCAACATTCCTGTGAAGAAACACAAAAACACATGTTAGGTCAACATTACAAATAACAACAGACTTCAAATACCTAACATGCTATATTGTTGTGGCATAGAATCGCGTCTCTATAAACCCCGAGTTGATTAAATCTCCATGAGTCATTCAGAAAGGTTTATTATATACGAAACCCGCCCGGTTGGAATTTAATTCCATATATAATACTCCCTCCGTCCCACCTTAAATTTCCACTTTATATTCATATGAGTCTATTATAATAATAAAGTAGGACATTTAAGGTAGGAGGAAGGTAGTAATTAAGGTATGAACCGGTTTAGTCACATATAAATATATTAATTAATTCTGACTTATCAGCGAACTCAATTAATTAATGAATTTTAAGAATGTTAAACACGAGAAATAATTAATGATAAAAGGAGGATTACATCTGTAATTTGAGTGACACCAGATAGTTTAATATTTATCATATAGTGGAGTCGATCAAAAATTAATAAAAGACCTATACTTTATGATATTTCCTAAAGTAATTAATTGAAGTCAAAATTAACTTGGTGAATTTATTAATTAGAGTCAAGATTTGACTGGGTCAATTAATTCAAATTAATTGGGTCAAACTGACTTACTGAGTAATTAATTAATTTAAATTAAGATTTGACTCGATCAATTAATAGAATAAGAAAATATTATAGATAGAGTTGAACTTGGTCTTATGTTGGAAGGTCCATGTCTATTCTCTTTTGAAGCTCTAACCTAACCCTAAATTACACCTATAAATAAGATGGATGAGTTGGACGAAACTCACTTATTCTAAATGCAATTTTCACCACCCAAAAACACACACTAGTGTGTGTTTTTATCACACACACTACACCTTCAGTATGTCTTTTTCAAATTCAAGGTATTTTCTCTTGGAAATTTGATTTTTCCTTCTTTGACAATCCCCAACGGATTATCGCCACGCAATAGACGTATTGTAGGTGAGGGTAATAGGTTAGAAGTTTCGAATGTCAGATTCAATTGCCCCGAGTGAATGTTGTTAGTTGCTGACGATTCAAATCGTCTCTCTGCAAGCGGTTGATTAGCAAAGGAGAAGGTATATATTATATTTATAAGGGAAAAGTAGCATATCCGCCCTTAGGGTAAAGACCCCTATGGCGGATCACCCCTTATGGTCCGGTTTTGTTCAAATGAGCCCCTAAAGTCGATAAGTTGCTGCAACTTAACTCTCCCTTCTAACGGCCGTTTAACGTCGTTAAGTAAATTTTATTTTTAGTGAAAATGAATAAATAATATAATATACATGATATTTAAAACATGGGAAAAGTAGTATATCCGCCCCTAGGGTAGAGGCCCCTATGGAAGATCACCCCTTATAGTCCAGTTTTTGTTCAAATAGGCCCCTAAATCGATAAGTTGTTAAAATAAAAAATTAATTTACTTAACGACGCTAAACGGCCGTTAGAAGGGAGGGTTAAGTTGCAGCAACTTATCGACTTCAGGGGCCCATTTGAACAAAACCGTACCATAAGGGGTGATCCGCCATAGGGGCCTCTACCCTAGGGGCAGATATGTTAGCTTTCCTTATTTATAATATATATTATGTATAAGATGCGTGAGTTTATGTGTATATATATGTACATTGTTTTTAGTGTGAGTTATATATGTCTATGAATATACATCGTTTTCAGTGAGTTATATATGTATCAATGTATATGAATATACATTATTTGTGTGGTATTATATATATATATATATATACATTGTTTGTGTGGTATTTTTTATATATTTATATATATATATATTATATTAAATTAGAGCCTCATTTTTATTTTAGGCGCGACTTCATGATCTTATAATTATCTATTGTCAGTGATAGGGAACAATATCAGGTCTGCTCACCAAGTGAGCAGAAGAGACTCAATTCTGAAGGAAAACAGTCTCTGAAGGTTAACTTGGTTCTGATCCAGGCAGAAGGCCTTTGAGGGTCTAAGGGCATTTAAGCTCTTACCAACGCAAAGATGAAGGGATCTGGTTTGTTTCCAGCTCTAATCTAATGGCTTTTGGGTTCTACCTTGCGGGGTCTGAACTAGGGGTCTGCAAAACATGAAATGTATGCTTTTATGTACTACCCGATAAATGTCAGCTTCGTACCTGAAATATATCAGAATAACTGAAACATACGACAATAATGCCTAACAACCGCAGTAGGACCACTACTACGTGGCAGAGCCTGATTGGCCAAGGTTCATTTACACGCACTATACCTAACTATATATACCACATTTCTTGTGTATCGTTTAAATATGAGTTATTACATGTCCCCACTAAGTATGTGAATATATTCACACCTTTATTATATTATATTTTTTCATTTATAGAGTCGAGCAGTGGCATGGTGATAGTAGTATGACATTGTTTTCATTTTATATCTATTAATTCTATTGTTATTTTGTTAAGAGATATTCATGACATTTGATTTTAAACTAAAATTTTCAATTAATTTTTATTTAAAACTGATATGTTATTTTTTACGTTTGAGAAAAACAATATTTTTAAATTGAGAAAAATTGGGATATTACAATAGATGCAATATGTGCTGGAAGAAGCAACTATTATTCTCTTCCAGTACAATAAAAAAATGTTCCAAACGAACCTCTTAGCACCTAATTATAGGCTTCTTGTTGATTTTAAACATAAGGCATTTTTAGGTCACATCGGGTCCTTTTACAGGTCGCCCTTTTTAAGACGAACATTTTCGCAGTAATGTTGTTAAATACATATATCAATTAGGAAAAATTGTTGTTTGAGTTGATTGGAGAGCAGGTAAATCAATTCAAAGTGAAGTATGATTCTGACTCTGGGAAAGCAGTGAGCATTGATATCATGAGGCCTATGTGCCTCTTTACGAAAATTAGTAACATCATTGAGAAATCTTACCCAGATCCAGAGCTTGCGTGGAAAGAAATAAAACAATTAGACCCTCGCCTTATATCGCTATAAGATCGCGATAGCATTGAGTCTGATCAGCCATACCTACACCAAAATCATAGATCATATGATCAAAAATGCATTGATGGAGACCGGGGAGTCCAACCCTGATTTTTTTGAACCACATGCTAAGAACCTTTTGCAGCGAGTATTAAGATTGGAGAGAAGAGGAAGCCTTCTCCATCTAGGAAGAAATCAGCCAATAGAGCCAAGGCACCCATAATACAACTGAATCAAGCTCCTCTGAAATGCTTGGATAGGAACTTGGTTCATTAATTCGATGAATCACAAGAGTCTGATGAGCATCCTCTTATTAGGATGAAATCATTGCAGAAAGATCAACCACCTCTACAGATAGAACAACCTACAACTCATCTGTCAAAACAGCAAAAACAACAAGCACAGCCGCCACCACCACAAAAATCTCTTGCATAGAAGCAGAAGAAATAGAAGGCCATTGAATAGCCCGAGAAAAAAGAAGAAGTAAGTAAAGAAACTGAATCCTGTTGCATAAACAAAAGATATTGCACAACCTTCTTCTCATACAGATTATATTCTAGCTTCTCATTCACCTTTCAGAAAACCATATCTTATTGATGAACTAAAAGATGTAATTTGTTGATGATCAGGTGTTGGGAACCCTAATGATTAGTGTTGATGATGGTCTTTCGAAACACACTTAGCTGGTCTGTATGTTAAACTGTTCCCCGTGTAAAACCAGATTACTATAGATCTAGTGATTTCTGTTTTGGAATAGACTAGGAGATGACTTAGAATGTAAAGGATATATTCCTATAGAAGTCATTCTCAACTCAGAATAGGATGAAGGTCAAGATTTCACGCTCAGAAGAATCGATCTGCTGTAACAGACAGCGACCAGATCGATGACCAGATCGATGACCAGATCGATGTCTACAGCGAAGAACCAGAGCGATTGAGTCATCAAGCCATTTGCTGACATCATCCTACACATCATATACACTTGCCACGTCAAGATCAAGGTCCATCCAACAGGGTTTGGAAAG
>JAPKLX010000161.1:635956-650716 GCA_026898415.1 Leonotis leonurus | reverse complement strand
GTGTATTCCCCCCCCATACACCAAACCTTGCTCTTTCGGGACCAACATCAGGTAAGAATATAAAGTAAGAATAAGAAGATCAGATACATATCAGGATGGCACAAGATACTTTAGCACAACTCCAGGAACCAACAAAAGATGATATTTTATAGCTACTGCCCGACATTCATCTTACTCCAAACACCCACGAGATGACCTACTGCATTAGAACATATCTTCATATCAGAGATAGCTTCTACTACGTGTTATCATATATTCTGCTTATACAGCCGATCGCAAACCTTCTGGTGGAAGAAGTAGACCTACAAGCCTTTTTTTCATTTCGTAGATATTGTTGATGTACGTTGTACAACTTTAGAGCACACATCCTTGTACGAAAGAAAAGGTATTGAAGTTAAAAATATTTGTATATGACATTTCTATTGTGAAGAGAAGGAATTTTACAATCAGGCTGTGGATGGAGTGATGCAGGGAGTCTTCAGCCCCATAAGAATATACACAACAGAGGAATACCCAACTTCATGGATTCAGACAGAACCTGCCCTAGAAGCAGAGCCTATCACTTCCATCTCTTTCGTTCAAGTGGATGATCATTCAGATTAGGATCTTCCATATGCAAAAGTCGATGTTACCACAGATATCCCCACTTCTTCTGACAACGCAGATGTTGCGGCATCCAATTCTTTGGCTGCCTTTGATCCATCTCATGGTGTGAATTATACTACAAATGTCGAGAAGAAGAAGAAGACGAAGAAGGGGGAAGACGAAGAGGAAGAGGAAAGCATAAGAGGAAAGAGGAAGAGAAAGAGGAAGAAGAAGAGGCAAGAAGAAGAGGAAGAGGAGGAGGAGGAGAAGGAAGAAGAAGAGGAGGAGGAGGAAGAGGAAGAAAAAGGAGGAAGAAGATGAAGAGGAAGAAGAGAAAGAGGAGGAGGAGGAGGAGGAAGAAGAAGAAGACGTCGCCTATGAAGGGCATCCAAGGCCCTCTTGTTGATCCTGCCCCCACTGGGAACATTTTTACACCCGACATTGCACCACCTAACTATGTGTCGATCAGTGTCAATGATTTATTCAGAGCTCAACCTCATCCTCTCTCTCTCTCAGGACCGAATTAGGGAACTTAGCGGTATTTTGATCACTGTAGAAGTCAAGGCTCTTGCACAGACCGTGTTGGATGTTGGACAGTAGACGCTAGCCAATGTACAACACTAATATAAAAATTAGATTAATAAGATTTATGACAAGATAGAGAAGCTTATGGATGTAGACTGTGATGAGGATGACAAATGATTCAAAGGGATGAAAACATCCATCTAGCACCACAAGAAGAGACTTGTTAAAGTTGAAAATTTATCGATCAGATTGAATCAACCTCTAATGTTTTGCCTGCACAGATCAAAGAGATTTTTTATGACAATTTCACAAATTTTGAGTTATACAGATTGAAATATGCAGTAAAAGAAATGATTCAAAACCTTGCAGAAGAGCTCGATTGGCCGAAGACCAATGAAGTTGATGAAATAAATCAACAGATTTGAGAGATCACCAAAGCTACAGAATGTCATGTTACATAGCTCGCAATTTTAAATTATATGCATGGTCGTGTAAAGAATGATATGCAGACAAACATGAATGTTCTGCTCACTAGGCTAACCAATCTTGAAGATAAGATTTCTACAATGGAAGAATAGATCAAGTCCTTGAAAATGATGATTGTCTCCCTTTTTGATGTCAGAAAGGCAAAGGGAAAGGGAAAGCACGGAAGAGCCAAATAGCACAGTTCCAAAAATGTATAGTTTCTCCATCTCAATCCACAGAACTAGATCAACCTACAAAAAGTCCTCTAGAGCTTCAATTTCAACCATTTTCACAGATAACAGAAGGATCTACATCAGAATCCACATCTGCTCAACCCACATTGACAGTTGAAGAAGCCAGAGCCAAAAAGTCCAAAGAAACTTAGAATGTGGTTGATGATATGATGAACAAAGGAATCTATATGTTGCATGCTATAGATCCAGATTACCGGAGGAAGTTTTTGGACGATAAAGCTATAAAAATGAGGATTGAGCGTGAAAGAGAAAAAGGAAAGAAAATGTTAAAGAAGCTTCTTAGAATGACCCAATGAGACTCCTAAAGAGGCTAAAGCCAGAAGGAAATCAGACTTTGCCCGTCTGAAGAGGAAGAAGAGATTCGTGAAGTCAGGTTTTAAGCTTGTTGCTTATGTGTCCTCAGATAGCTGGGTCTATCCAGAAGATACTGCGACATGGGAAAAGCTCAAAGATGGATATATCGAAGATTACAACATTCTACATCATCCCCTTGTAGCTAAGTACCCCCAAGATGATGCTTTCTCGACGTACTTATCATTTTTGCATGGTCAAGCACAGATTAAGAGGATTCTCACATAGGCTTCTCTTTTGCAACGTCAAGATTAGAGCTCTAAAGAAAAGATATTATGTGCCACTGATGTTATCAGGGGGTGTTTATCCTGATAAGGCATCGATAAACAACTACATCAAGGAGACAACCATGTACTATGATATCCCACTCACATCAAAGCATCCAGACTAGAGCAAAATTAGAAATGGTGTAAACGAGAAATTCAACATGGTCTATGATGACCAAGTGAAAGAAGACAGAGAAGCAACTAAGAAGAGCAAGTGAGCAGCATAGATGGTGATTTACATATTTTCGATGTATTTGTTTTAAGTTTATGTGTGTTGAGTTGCTTTTGTAAATCTTTTGTAACTTTTATATATAATGAAAAATATATCATAAGTTTTGCATCCTGATGACAATCTCTATTTGTCCATGCTATACCTAATTAATTGATTAAATATTATATTTAATAATAGATCGTCTGTGTTTAGTATCTGCTTTCTCTAAGTCTTAAAATGTAAAGTGTGGTTTCAACATCATCAAAAAGGGAGAAATTGTTTGGAAGTCTTTCAAATAGTTTTGATGATATTTATGAAAACACACTTAGAGTTAATTACCGCTCTTACAAGTTAGAGAATAGATCGTTATGATGATCTGTTAATTGATATGCAATCTACAGAACAAAGAATCGAGTTACCGATATGTTCTATAGAGATCAATGTTGAATAGAACTAGTTTTATCTAAGTATATGATATGGAATAATATCAGCTCTGCTCTCTGGGCAAGCAGAAGAGGCGCAACTCTGATGGAAAACAACCTCTAAGGGTCGGCTTGGTTCTTATATAGGAAGAGGTCTTTGATGGTCCGAGAGTTTATTAAAGCTCTGACCGGCACTCAGAGAAATAGGTCTGATTTCTTACTAGCAATCTCTTGGATCTGCCTTGTGGGATCTGCAAAGTATAGTAGGCCCGCTTCCATGTACTACCCGACATGTATCAACTCCGTACCTGACATATGTTAGAATAACATAAATTAGCGGCGATAGTATTCATCAACCACAGTGGGACCACTATGACGTGACAAAACCTTATTGGAAGAGGTTCATTTACATGCACTATTTACACATTGTGCGTCTAAGGTAAAATTACTATTTTACCCTCGTATACCTAGCTATATATACCTCACCAATTGCATTATTCACGACACTTGCTTCATATTTAAAGTAGGGTTTGTATACTTCAAAACATATTTTTTGCTTAGACGATGTATCAGTCTTGTTTTCAATTTCACTTTAATGAGAATAAATGTTTTTATCATTGATTTGTTATTTATTATTATATATTGAATTGCAAACAAGTCCATTTATTATAATTATAGATTGTGTGATAGATCGATGATCACAAAAGGTAACGCAGTCGGCTCCTCTGTAGTATAAATTACATTCTAGATACATTTGGACAGTCTAGACAGTAAAGGCTGCGATGTCATTTGATGCGAGAGCTAACCTTAGCCCGCATAATGATGTCAGTATGTATAAGATGATACACATGTTTTGCATATACATATGGAGAAGTTTCATAGTGAGATAAGTTCTACATGTTGATACTTAGAACGAGGTCTCGAAAATTAATTCATTTCTTAATATGTGACGATGACATTAGTATAAGTGGTTGAATATAAGCTGCTTTGATTAATCTACACTTGCAGATTTTTTGTAACCCAAAAGAGTGATGTTTTGGGCAATAGTGATTGGCTTAGCTAGAAGTGTTTGACTGTCAGTCGTGCAGAAAGGTTTATTGCATAAGAAACTCAGCCGGTTGGAATTTATTCCGTATGTAATAATTAAGATCTGAACCTCATCACTCACAAATAAATATATTAATTAATTGTGAGTTGTCAGCAAATTTAATTAATTAATGGATTTAGAAAATCTTAAACACGAGAAATAATTAATGACAAGAGGGTTATATCCGTAATTCGAATGTATCGAGAAGAGTTCAATATTTATCCTATAGTGGAGTCGATAAATATTTATAATAGAGTTACACTTTATTGCATTTCCATAAAGTAATTAATTTGAGGTCAAATTAATTTAAATTAATTAGTTTAAGTCTAACTTGGACCAAATAATTAATTAAATTTAATTGGACCCAAAAGTGACTTGAAAATTAATTCAATTAAATTATTGATTTGACCAAGTCAAAAATTAATTTTGAATTATTCAAATTTGAAATTGAATAATAGATGGAATTAAAGAGAGATAAAAGTGAGAATTAGTTCTATTATTTGGGGTCTTATCCATTCACCTTAGATGCCCTAATCTAGCCCATAATATCTATAAAAGGAGCACAAAGAAGGAGCCAACTTCTCTCTCCAACACCTAGAAACCGGCACCCCTTATAGAGATTTATCTATATATTTTTCAAAAATTTGAAATTTTCGTTCTTCTTTTCTCCTAAATTACTTTATAGATTCGCCCACACGATATTCTAGTAAGTAGATTGAGAATAGGTTAAAAGTTTCCAAGGTCGAATCGTGGGAAATCAAGAAGAATTCGAACGGTGTGGATTGCAGTTCGTTAGCTAACGATTCAAATCGTTTCTCCACAAACGGAGGATTTGCTTAGGGGAATGTATAATTTAAATAATTCTGCAATTATATTCTCCTAAGTGTATTAAATATGTTAAGAATTAATTCATGTGATTAATTAAACCTATGGATCCTGCCTATTTATGAGCCCCTCATTCAGGTTCAATCAGTTGGTATCACAGCGGTCACAGGATTTGAATTTTTTATATGAATTGAATTTAATTCTTATTTATTTTCATGTGATCGTAATTTGATATTAGGATGCTAGACTTAATTTTAGCATTATATCTGTGATATTATGTGGCTTATATGATTTAATTTCCGCTTTTATTCGTTTGTTCGTTCTTTGATGCCCATTTTGTGGCTTTAATGTAATCACACAGGGGTTGACCGTGTTAGATTATAATTTTTCCATGTATTTCATATTTTATTATGTTATTGAGTGGGAGAAGAATCTACACGAAGAACGAGTGAGAAACAGAGGCCGGAACCAAACCATAACATCGTTGTGGGGCCCAGCCACAGTGCTCTCTGAGTGGGCATGCTTGCGTGCGGAGCAGGCGCTGGCGCGACAGGAGCGGGCGAAGGCAGGAAGGGGCGCGGCAGGTGCTGGCCCTCGGCCACGCTCGGCAGCGGCATGGCTCCGCAGGCCCTCAGCCATGCAAGGCGCGTCTCAGCTGGCCTCGGCAGCCCTCGGTAGCCTTTGGCTGCAGACGGGGTGGGCCCGGTGCTAGCCCGTCCTGACTCCGAAATTCAAATTTTGAATTTTTTTGGTTTTTCAATCCTGGTTTAAATTTAAAATTCGAATTTAAATTTGAAATTTAAATTCCTTAGTTTAGGAATTAGTTATTTTTTTATCCTATTTTTGGATAACTAATGTAATTATTTGCCTTAATATGTGCTTAATTGTGTAATTTAGCTTTTATTTAATTTTTTATTATGGAGATCTTATCTAAATTGATATGCAAATTTTTTGGGGATCTTATTCAAATTTTATACATCTCATAATATGTTTTTATCCATGTTAAAATCTTTTTTAAAATTTAAAATGACTAAACGATAATTGTAATTGCAATTTTATTAATTTAATTTTGCTATGATTACATATGGTCTCCATGAGACGGTCTTTTCGTGAAGTAACTTGTTTTGATTCCATGCAGGATCACATTTTACCAGTTCACGTGATAAGACTTCTCTAAGAATTTAATTGATGGCAATATGATCCCTCCGCTGTGGGCTTAAGCGTAATTTAATAGTTATAGCAGCACTACGTGACATCTGACTGTTGAGTTACATGACCAGTAAAATCATTTTAAAAAATCGATTGTGTAATCGATCACACTGCGTGGCTTGCATGATTTATTTTAAAAATATGTTCAAAGCATGTTTTTCTTTAAAGGTTTTGATTACATGCGTTTGAGCATGTTATTTATGATAGTTTATTTGATTTATTCTCAGTTATGTTAAACATGACTATCAGTCCACTTGCCTCGATTCTTGAAAAGAATCTCCTTGTTTCAGAAAATTATATTGACTTGAAATGAAATTTGGACGATGTTCTTACTGCTTACAAGGTGAAGTTCATCATTGACGAACCATGTCCATCACTTCTAATTGACACATCTTCTTCCGATGCGAGGGCTGGATATGATAGATGGATTCATGCTAACAAGATGGTGAGGTGTTATATTATGGCTTCCATAAGCAACACCTTGCAGCATCAGCATGAAGACATTGAGATATCTTCGAATATCATGTCTAGCCTACAAGAGAAGTTCAAGTCACATAATAGGATGGCCAAGAAATTGGCCATTAGTAAAGTGATGAACGCTTCGATGGGAGAGGGGCATCATTTCGGGATTATGTCCTGAAGATGATGGGTTTTTTGATGTATATCGAGGTTTTAGGCGGTCAGATTGACCAAGAATCATAGATAGATATCATTATGCAGAGTTTACCAGCGAGTTTCATGTCATTTGTTTTGTCTACATTATGAATGGTGACAACTATTCTTTGACAGAATTATTAAATGAGCTCAAGGGGTCGGAAGCAATCATGAAAGTCAATGCAGCTCAGACTTCTTCTAGCAATCCTAAAGAGGGTAAGCTCAAGAGGAAGAGAGCAGCAAAGTCTGTCAAGAGGAAGCAAGAAATTGCGGAAGATGACAAGTGTTGTATGCGCAGTGTGAGAGGACATTGGAAATCAAATTGTCCGCTTCGTAAGAAGTTGGAGAGCGGTCAGGGTACGTCTACATCTGTAGTGGTTACATCATGTTTTATGGCTAGTTCTACCCATTCTTAGGTAGTTGATACAGGAGCCACTGCCCATGTTTGTTGTGACTCGCAGGCACTTCTGCGATCTAGACCACTTAGAGACGGAGAGATTTTCATCTCGTTGGACGACGCTACGAGAGTGGCGGCGGTAGCAGTGGGAGACGTAGATTTGCAGTTTGCCTCTACCGTTTTAGTTTTACATGATGTTTTATTAGAACCCAGTTTTAGAAAGAACCTTGTTTCGATTTCTAAACTCATTTTGGATGGATATTTTGTTTCTTTTGATGATTCTGTTATTATCAAGAAAAGAGACTTGTTTATCTGTTATGATACGTTGATTAACAACTTGTATACTATATCTGCAAAACCTAAACAACGTTTAACTTCAACTTTTAACTTGTCGACTCACTCCAAGAAGCGAAAAACTTCTTGTCTTTCATCGAATGATACATATCTATTGCACTTAGGGCTTGGACATATTAACCTTAGGAGGATTCAAAAGTTAGTGGAATATGGGCTTTTGGCAAAACTCCAAGTTGAACCATACCCTACATGTGAATCCTGCTTGGAAGGTAAAATGACTAAGAGACCTTTCAAGGTCAAAGAAAATTGAGCCCAAGATGTATTGGATCTCATTCACTCCGACGTTTGTGGTCCAATGTTGACTCAGGGTAGAGGTGGCATGCAGTACTTCATCACCTTCATTGATTACTACTCAAAATATGGATATGTCGATTTGATGCACCACAAGTCAAAATCCTTTCAGAAATTTAAGGGATTCAGGGCACTTGTGGAGAATTGTTATGGAAACACTACCAAGTGTGTGCGTTCTGATCACGTAGGCGAATACCTCATTGCTGAATTTTTGAGCCATCTGTCGGATGCAAAGATTCAATCTCAGTTGACTGCACTAAGTACACCCCAGCAAAATGGTGTAACAGAAAGACAGAATCGAACGCTTATGGAGATGGTGAGATCCATGATGAGGTATGCAGAGTTTCCGATTTTGTTTTAGGGATATGCCCTAGAGACAACAATTTACACATTAAACTTGGTACCTTCCACGTCGGTCCCTAAGACACCGATTGAGTTGTGGATCAGGCGCCAACCCAGTCTAAGACATCTCAAGGTGTGGGGTTATCCAACACACGTGTTAGAAAAGGACGCCGACAAATTGGCACCTCGTTGGCTATCCTAAAGAGACGAAAGGGTGGGAGTTTTATAGTCTTAGAGATCGTAAGGTCGTGATTAACACTCACGCTCGATTTCTAGAAGAAGACTATGTGAACAACCACAAGTCTAGAAGCGAGATAATTCTCGGGGAATTGAGAACTATAGTTAATCCAAATTCATAAGAAACACAACGTGCACAAGCACCAACCCAAGCAATTGTACCACCTGTAGTGGAGCCTTGTCATAGTGGGGAGGGTTTTTCGTCAACCTGACCGATTCATTGGAGTGGGAGATGCATTTGACTCAATCCCGGGCCTAGATGAATCGGACCCTTAGAACTACAAAGTGGTAGAACATGACAAGGACTATCACCTTTGGCTAGAGGCGATTGAGTCTGAACTGTAATCCATGGTAGATAAGGAAGCATACGAGCTAGTTGATCTACTTGGTGGCTACAATGCTATAGGGAGAAAATGGATCTTTAAGCAAAAACGAGGATCTGACGGAAACGTCGTAGTTTTCAAGACTAGACTAGTAGCAAAGGGCTATACTCAAAAGGAAAGGTATCGATTACGATGAGACCTTCTCACCAGTATCCATGCTCAAATCTATTCGTATACTCTTGTCAATTGTCGCACATATGGATTGGGAAGTATGACAAATGGATGTCAAGACAGTTTTCCTAAACGGAGGTCTGGAAGAAAATATCCATATTCAACAACCCGAGGGCTATGCAGTTTAAGAAAAGGAACACATGGTGGAAGCTTAAGAAGTCCATATATGGACTTAAATAAGCGTCACGGTCATGGAACCTTTATTTCGATCAGGTTATCTAGTCATATGGACTCAATCAGTGCTCTGATGAAAGTTGTGTGTACAAGTTTGTGAGGGTAAAATGGTTGTTTTCTTGGTGCTATACGTAAATGAAATTCTCTTGATCGTAAGTGTCAAGAAGATGTTGTCAGACGTTAGAGCATATATGTCCAATAAATTTGATATGAAGGATATGGGAGAAGCAGGACACATTCTAGGGATCAGGGTCATTCGTGACCGAAGAAAGAGAATGTTATGCATATCTCAAGAGTCCTATATCGAGACGATACTTAGACGATTTAGAATACAAGACTCTAAGAAGGGTTCTTACCCTTCAGACATGACGTTACACTTTCTCGAGACATGTGTCCTAAAACACATGACGAGATAGAGAATATAAGACAAGTACCTTATGCTTCTGTAGTTGGTAGTCTCATATATGCTATGATGTGGACTAGACCGGATATTTGCTTTGCTGTAGGCATGGAAGCATGATATATGTCTTAACCCAAGAAAGGATCATTTGATGGCAGTAAAGAACATACTAAAGTACCTTAAACGGACTAGGGAGTGTTGTTTGGTTTACTAGACAGACACACTTTATCCTTTTGGTTATACAGATTCTGATTTTCAGAAAAATCGGGATTCAAGGAAATTGACCCCCAGTTATGTGTTTAATTTGAGAAGCGGAGCCGTGACATGGAGGATTGTGAAGCAGAAATGCATCATGGACTCCACCATTGAAACTGAATATGTGGTCGTGACAGAGGTCTCAAAGGAAGCAGTTTGGCTCAGGCGCTTCTTGTTGGTTCCAGATATGATTCTGAGTATGCCTTCAAGTATCATGGTTTATTGTGATAACTCGGATGCAATGGCAAACTCAAGGGAACAACGGATCCACAAGGCAAGAAAACACATTGAGAGGAAGTACTATATCATTTTAAGATATAGTGCATAGGGGCGAAGTAGTAGTGTCCAAGGTAGTGTCGGATTGCAACTTGACTAATCCTTCAAAGAGTTTGAACGGTAAAAAGTTCGAGAGACACTTAGAGGGATTTGGGGTGAGACGTGTAGTGGACCTACTTAGGTATAAGTGGGAGATTTGTAGATCATGCGACACATATTGTATACACTAAGACATGTTTGAGTATAAGTGGGAGATTGTTAGGGTGTGTATACCTCAAAGCATGCTTTATGCTTTGTGTATGATAATTTACGGTAAGATTGGTCTAATTCATCAATATTTTATAAATTATAATTTGATTTAAACGATTGGTTATCAAAACATATATATTACACTTTTATTAAATTTAAATGTAGGAGACTTTATATATAATTTTAGATATAATTTATACACAAATATAGTTCATATAAAGTGGGTGGACGAATATTTAATGGGAATTTATATAAAATATAGTTAATATAAATGTGTTTCTAACTCACACCTATTAGTGTCGGCAACCGGAGGGTAAAATGTCATCACTACCCTCACGGATATGAATTAATCAAATAAATATTCATGATTTTATTTGGTCAAACAATTAATTTTTATCAAATAAAAAATTAGTCAATTTTTTAAATTACAACATAAAGTGATTATATACCAATAAATTTTTCACGAGATAAGTTTTCATTTAACATTTATATTTTGAAATGATATAATTTTTAAGTAACACAAATTTTCAATTATGTTAATAAATTATAACATAACATGATTTTTCTTCAACACAATCTACATTAGATAAATTACTGAGAATAACATTTATTTCTAATAATTTGTCAATTTATACCACCTCTAAACAGGAGAAATATGTTAAAATAATCATTTTAATAAAAAAAAATTCAAATTTTAACCACCTAAAATATTATAGTAAAATAATAGTCATTCTGTATTATATAAGAATTATATAAAAAGAAAAATATGAGTACCCTCAAACCCACCACCCATCACCTTTTGGGTATCCATCATCCCGTCACTTGTGAATATTAATCACGTCTGAAACATATAATATTAATATTTAAGAGATATTATATATAATTGTAGGAAATGTTTTACATATAATTTTTAGAAAAATATAAAAACATGGTTAATATTAGGTGGGTGAGTGAGTATTTAACGAGCATTTTGATGGATATTTCATAGGTATATCGTGAACAATTTTTGTAAGTAAGAATAATAACTATCCATATACAAATACAAATGATATTAAAATATACACATGAAACTATACATGGATATCAAATGTGTCTCTACCTCACATCTATTAATGTTAGATAATTGCACATAAGTTGTCATTTATACCCTTGCAGGTACGGGTACGGATATGGATAGCCACTACTCGTGCGTGTCGTATCCGATTGTCATTCCTACTTTTGATCCACATAAATATTTTATCCGAAAAAAAAATCATTTTTTGATTTCAAAAAGAGTGATTATGTACCAAAAAAATTTACACGAGATGTCTTCACGTAACACTTATATTTTGCAACGATATAATTTTTAAATAGCAGAAATTTGCAATTATGTTAATAAATCATAAGGTAACGTGATTTTTTATCAATACATTCTACCTAAGATAATTTATTATAAATAATAATTATAATAATTTGTTATTTTATATCACTTTAAATAGAAAAATATTAAAATAATCATTTTAATATACCAAATTCAAAATTTAACAACTTAAAATGTTATAGAAACATATAGTCATTATTTATTTAGGTTTCCTCATCACCCCTTATTAACGATATCTTTTAATTTTATAGCTAATAATTCGTCAATACAAGTGATTAGATTTTTATTTTTATATTTATGATTGTTATTTGAGTTTAATATAATAACATAACTATTATAGAACCTAAGTCTTTAAATATATTATAGCATTTTTAATAACTCAAATTTTATTATAAAATTCAAATTTTTAAATAGATAATAACATTTTTAATATTTAAATTTTTTGTCGTAAAATATATTATTTAAAATTTTATATTTATAAATTATAATATAAAATAATTTTCTGTCGATTTTCGACGGGTTACACACTAGTTGTATATTATTCTGATTCACTCTGTGTTAATGTGCTTCAAAAGAACACTTAAAGTTCACAGATCACTCTTTCTGTTAAACCGCTTATACGTGAGAGATCTTTTATTATGTTCACAAAACATACCATCTTCCAATTTTTTAGTCATGATCTGTGTTTGACTATAACACTTAATGTTATCAATTTGAAAGAAACGCGATTGTTTGTAATTGGTGTATTCTCCCTCCCCCGATACACCAATACTTGTTCTCTCAGGACCAACAAACACTTTCAAGGGGGTTCATCAATAATGGCTTGTTCTGTTAATATGAAACTTGAACTTAACTTATTAAGCTTAAACTCGTACACAACATGAACACGATAACTTTTATATTGACATGACATGAAAATGACACGACACATTATCAACATGATAACATTCTTAATTTATAAGAGAAAATGACATATATATTATAAAATAAAAATAAAAATTAATATTATTTTTAAATATATTCAATATATTTAATTTTATATTTAAAGAAAATACAAAACATATTTTTTGAAAATTTTAAAATTACATTTACTTCATGTTGGTCCCGGGAGAGCAAGTATTGGTGTATGAGGGGTAATACACCAATTACAAAACTATCGTGTTTCTTGCAGATTAAGAAGTTAAGTGTTGTAGTCTTATGCATATCGAGACTAACAAATTGAAAGTTGATTTGTTTGTGGAAAAAACAAATAACCAATCACAGATAAACACTTAACAGGTCGTGAGTTGTCTATGAACTTAACAAATGATTTGTAAGTTAGAGATAGTACGAAATGTGGTGGATGATCTGTATTGCTCTTTTATAAGAAAAACTTTGATTTATTTAAGAATTCTTTAAGATCATATTAATGCAATATATGACAAATTAATATGAGATGGATAATTAGAAATATAAAAACAGTATTAAATAGATTATGGAGCACACGTTCTTTTTATGTGGTTCGAGAAACCACCCGATGTCCACAATCAATCAAAAGATTGATAGTTCATTAACTTAGATTCTCTCTTCTTTAGACTGCCTGGGTACCAGTCACTATGAGGGGCTCATAAATGCGCAGGATCCATAAATTTAATTAATCATATAAATAATTAATTCTTAATACAATTAATACACATAGGACAATATAAATGCAGAATAATTAAATTATACATTCTCCTACGCAACTCCTCTACTTGTGGAAAAACAATTTGAATCGTTTGTCACGAACAGCAGTCCACACCGATGGAATCTACACTTGATCTCCTTCGATCCTACCTCGAAAACTTCTCTAAGTGGCCGATTACTATGTGTGGGAAGAGAGAAAAATCGGCTCCTGCTATGTTCTCCTTTTATAGATATTTTGGGCTAGGTTAGGGTTTCTAAGGTGAATGGATAAGATCCCAAATAATAGAATTTAAATTCTCACTTTAATCTCTTTGTAGTTCCATCTATTATTCAATTCAAATTTGAATAATTTAAAATTAATTTTGACTTGATCAAATCATAACTTATTTAAATTAATTTTCAAGTCACTTTTGGGCCCAATTAAATTTAATTAATTTTTTGGTCCAACTTAGACTTAAATTAATTAATTTTTTGGGCCCAATTTAAATTAATTTAACCTCAAATAAATTACTTTATGGAAATGCAATAAAGTGTAATTCTATTATAAATATTTATCGACCCCACTATATGATAAATATTGAGCTCATCTTGATCCATTCAAATTATGGATGTAACTCTCTTGTCATTAATTATTTTCCGTGTTTAAGATTTACTAAATCAATTAATTAATTGAGTTTGTTGACAACTCACAATTAATTAATATATTTATTCGTGAGTGATCTGGTTCAAACCTTAATTATTACATACGGAAGAAATTCCAACCGGCCGAGTTTCTTATGCAAAAAACCTTTCTAAACGCCTCACGCGGATTTAATCAACTCATGTCACGGAGACGCGATTCTGCACAACTGACAGTCAAGCACTTCTAGCTAGGCCAATCACTACCGCCCAAGACATCACTGTTTTGGGTTACGAAAAACCCGCAAGCATAGATGAATCAAAGCAGCATATAATCAACCACATATACTAATTTCATCTTCACAAATTATGAAATTAACTAATTTCCGAGACCTTGGTCTAAGTATCAGCACATAGAACTTATCTCACTGTGAAACCTCTCAATATGTATACGCAAAGCATGTGTATCAGCTTATACATATTGTTGGTCCTGGAAGAGCTAGGTTTGGTGTATGGGGGGAGGGGTGGGGGAATACACCAAATACCAACTTTTCTAGTTTACTTGACAATTAAAACTGTTGGATCGGGAACGCCCATCAGAATTGACGTACTGGCCCCACACACCAACACTTTCTTTCCTAGCCTGCTTTGTCCTCACTGACAGGCTGACCCAAGACACTTCCCAGTAGGTCACCCATCATAGTATTGCTCCAAGCCAAGCACGCTTAACCTTG
>JAPKLX010000161.1:533468-630956 GCA_026898415.1 Leonotis leonurus | reverse complement strand
AAGATGCAAGAAAGTAAATGACACAGTTGTTTAACGTGGTTCGGGAATTCCCTACGTCCACGATCTGGTCCAAACTAGACCAGATTATCCACTACTAGGATACTCTGCTTCTTTATACTCGTGGAGAACGAGTCACAAGTATCAATCAAAACTAGAGAGATACTTATGCACGAAGTAAGGGTCGTGTCCCTTTACAACAGATTATCTCTACGTTACCACTAGAAACCTACTAGCTAGCAAGGTGATCTGCTTCCTCTCAACAAGACAGACTTCAATCGAGATGGGTTGGTGTGATGTAGAATCACAGTTCTTGAAGCTCTAAGTCTGGAACAATGAAAGCTTGAAAGTATAATTCAGTGTAGCGCGCATGTGTCTTGTATATCCAGATTTTGAACTTCAAGTTTATATAGGCATTGAATTGAAAATTCTAGCCGTTTGTTGATTGGTGTGTGATTGATGGAGTATTGCCAATCAATGATGTCCATCATATCTCTTTTTGCCTTGTAGAAAACGTTGACTCAATCTTTAGTTTATGGAAAGCAGATTGCCCACGGTTTCTTTCCTTCTTTGTGTAAATTGAAGATTCTCTTTCCAATCCCTGTTGGATAGACTTCAATCTTAACGTGGCAAGGTGGTATGATGTGTAGGATGATGTCAGCTGGTGGATTGATGACTCAATCGATCTGGTGCCTCGCTGCAGATATCAATCTGGTCATCGATCTGGTCGCTGTCTGTTACAGCAGATCGATTCCTTTTGGCGTGAAATCTTGACCTTCATCCTATACTAAGTTGAGATTGACTTCTATAGGAATTTTTCCTTTACATATCAAGTCATCTCCTAATCTGTTCTATAACAGGATTCACTTTATATCTAGTGATCTGTTTTACACGTAGAACAGTTTAAAATCTAAAACAGCTAAGTGTGTTTCGAAAGATCATCATCAAAACTAAATATACTGGGGTTCCCAACAACAATAATAATAATAATAATAATAATAATAATAAAAAATAAATAACAAACCAATGATAGAAACATTTATTCTCATTAAATGGAACTGAAAACAGGTTTGATACTTCGTCTAAGCATAAAGCATGCTTTGAGGTATACAAACCCTAACAAAGTCAAGAACTAGACAAGAGTTTGTACATGATACAATGGGTCATGACTCTTACAGCTTACAGTAGAAAACTGGAAAGAGTTTTTCTTCCTTCTCATAGCTTGAAACTAAGCTATGGAGGAAGAACTAGAATTATTGGGTTACAAAGAGTATCTAGAATACTTTGAGTTCTAGGCTTGTCCTAAGCATATTGGAATATGTAAGCCAAGAACAAAGGTTTCCAGGGTGTTTAGAAATCTCTAAGGTTGAATGAATTCTTGAGTGTTTGAGCACTTTGTTCGTCAATTGCAAGTAGAGATTTCTGCAGGGTTTAGCTTAAATGAATTTCTCGTAAGAACTCTGGAAGATGGCATGAAGTATTTATAGGCCCAACATTTGAATACTAGTTGTTGGGGAGAAACTAACAGTTAATCTTTTATGCCATATAAGGTATCTTCCTTTCGCAGATTTGAATTGTATTACCATTAATGGTATGTGAGAACGATGATGACGTGGCACCTAGATCATATAAGCAGATGGTCCATTTAGATAGATCATCAACTTCTCTTTCACATTGGTACAGATCGTCTCCTAGATCTGTGTCTTCACTTCTTGAAGAGTTCTGTTCTAAAATATATGCAAGTGATTCTATAATACATATCATACTTGATATGTGTCTTACATTGTGATCATTGTCTAACTAATTTATTGTTCAGATAGATCCTTATGGTACAGATGGTAAACTTGATATGTCCATTATACGTTGATCTTTATGTGTCTATACTTGGATAAAAACTAGTTATAGTCAAAGTTTATCTCTATAGGACAGATCATTAACTCGATTTTGTATTCTGTACATTGTAGATCAACTAACAAATCGTCATTACGATATGTGCTATAACTCTAAGAGCAAATAGTAAAATATAGGTGTATTTCGATAAACATCATCAAACTATTTCTAAGGGTTCACAACACTTCAAAATATAAATTTTTAATATGCTAAATTTTATGTTATCGGATAATATGAATTCGAGTTGCACCCAATCCGAACATAACACAATAATTATGTATTTTTATCAGGTCAACTTAATAACGGTCTGAACCTAATAAAAATATGACATAAACTCATTAATTAGTAAAAATATGACATAAACTCATTAATTGTGTACATATTCGTATTGAATTATCATAATTAACAATCCTAATAATAATCTTAGTTTGAAAAAGGTAAACATTTCTAGAAAGGTTGGAAAAAAAATTATGATTACGCTAGAAATGGTAACGCTTTTTATCGTTTTCTATATTTCTACTTTTGATTTAATTATGAATATCACAATAATTTATTCGTATTTGGGAAATAATTTGAACTAGCTGGTTCATATTCTAATATTGGATGATGCTTTGTATTTGATTTGAAAATTCAATTTAATTTTCTTGAAGTATATTAAATAATACTATTCGAATTCTTAATATAAAAAAATAAGCTTAACTATTAATTAAGTATAAACATATGAATATGAATAATAATATAATAATGTCTTAAATAAGTACTATAACATATGAATATGAATAATAATATATTAATATGTAATTTATATTTATGTATAATACATAAAAATATATCATTTGTATATTTTATTGAATATGTACAAATATTATATTTGTATTTACATACTAATTAAATTGAAAATTTATATATATTAAAATTCAAATTATAAAACTCTTATTCAAATCAATTGAATATCACATAGAAATTAAATTATTTGATTTGTTTACCATCCCGCTTGTTATCTTTGATTATTGTAATTCTTTTATCATGAGAACCATGCAATTTATATTTTTTTCCGATTAAATATTCCTTAACGATATGACTTGGATTAATTCGCATTGACCTCCTCTCCTGCAACATTAATTGTACTATCGAATTAAACAGGTAAGAGTAGTAATTACCGTTCGCTTGTGTACTGAAAATCTTATCTATATATATTTTCATTAGTAATTCTTATCTATATATATTTCATTAGTAAATCTTATCTGTATATATTTTATTAGTAATCTTATCTATATATATTTCATTAGTTATCTATATATATTTCATTAGTAAACTTATAAATATATATTTCAAAATCTTATCTCTCAATATATATATCTCAACTCGAGTATAAAATACCAAACATTAATAAGAATTTAATTTTAATGACAATTTTGTTAACATATTAAATTTTGGTGGCATAGGTAGTTGGATGATTAATTATTAATTGCACCTCAACTTAAATATGTAAAAAAGTATATTTTTCGTGAACAGAAAATATATATATATAATTAATAAAAATATGTATATATATGACTTAAGTTCATATAAGAAAAAAATCATGTATTAAGTTCATATAAGAAAAAAATCATGTATGAGAATGAAAAAAAATATCTATCACTTTCATCAATCTAAACTTAACGGTTAAAATTATTTAAATTAAATAAAAATATTTTTCATTGTAACATGAATATAATATATATATATATGTGTGTGTATATGTTTGTGTGTTAATTTGTATAGAAATTACAATCTTTTAATTAAGAAAATATATTGTTGATATATTTTCTCTAAATTTCTGGGTTCTTATTTTCTTGAAAGGGAGGTCTATAAAAAAAACATTCCCTTTTATTTCTAAAATTAATAAATTTTTATGATAAAAGATTATAATTATAGGATTTTCGAAAATTCTCTTTCTCATTAGATAATAAATCTACTTCATATTATTTTTTGGAACCAACTAATAGGTCTTTTTCATATGAATGTCGCTTGCTTAATTATCGAAATCTTTACTTATAATAATATGATAAATTGTATAGTAATATTCTTAATTAGTTTTTATTATTAATAAATACGTTAAAATGATGTTTCCAATCAACTATCTGTTAGGAACCTTTTTTATGTTGTCAAAGCTGTTAGTTTGGTTTTGATGATGCTTGCGAAACCATTATAGTGTTGAGATGTTTGATTCATTCTGTATGTGTATTACACGTTATGTGATGCTTAGGATTTATAGTTTAGTGTTCTAGCATAGTTAGATTGTACAGAAGATTAAATGTAAAAGGCATAGATCGATGAAAGATAAATCGTGTCAATAGGTAGTCTTTTGTATTCTTCATAGCAAATCAGCTAACATGTAAAGATAAGTTAATAATGTAATAAGTTACTCTATATAGCTTGATCTTATTTTGTTTATGCATTAGAGCATATGATTAATCTGTAAAGACAAATCGTGAGTTACGATCTGTGCCATAGGATCATGATGCTGTAAAAGATTAAGTTAAAATATAAAGACGTAACGTAAGTAACAATCTGTCTATAGGACTTAATCTGTGTTCTGTCTAGACTTAACCTTAGAGCATTCACAGCACAGAAACATGGATGGAGAGAACATATGATCAACACATCATGTGGTGATGCAGAACAACTCACTACCAGAAGGCGAGGTCACTTAACAAAAGACCAGAGGACAGAATGAGGACAGGAAAGCAGCAGAACGTGAGATCAACAATACTCAGAAGATAGCCAGATGGAGAGGCAGATCAAGAAGCAAAATGAGTGTATCAATCTGTGTCTAGCAGATTGATCAACAGAACGTAAGGAGACAACTCAATGTTTTTCAAAGGAACAGAACTGAACAGATCTTATATATGAGATCTACTCAAACACAGGTTTTTATTCTTAGTTAGTTTACAGATCACAATGTAAAGGAACAAAATGTGAGTCATGTTTTGGTCCTAGAATTATTAAGATGTTGAATTGTAAAGAAGCAGAACATGAGTCATGTTCTGTATCTATAGAGCATCTACCTTAGACTAGTTTGGAGGACTTTCAAGACAAAATGAAGAAGTCACTCAGTATATGACACAGAACGTAAGAAACATTATGTCCAGATACTGTCTATCAGACATATCCAGAGACACTTTATCTATCAACAAAACGTCACACGAGCTGCTCAAGACAGATTGAAGGAAGCTACAGATCTACCTAAATGAATCACAGCTAACATGTCCATACCACGTCAGACGACACGTCAAATGACACATAGGACATACTCCAACAGATAGATTTACAATCAGCAAACCAATAGTCAAAAGCACTATTAATGCTCTCTGTAAAAGTTGCACGACTTCAACACCTATAATTTATTACAATCTTTAAATACACCACGCCTTCCAAAAAGACTGTGTGAGAAAAAATGACACTACGCGAAATAGTTGTGAAACAAACGAGTGGAAGATGAGTAGGTAAGGAAGTCAGTGCAAAATTCCCTCCAGCATTAAAGATCAATCAACACCAACCGGATTATGAATACCCTATCAAGTGTTGTAACTTAGTAGAGAATCACAACCATCTTTCTAAGAATCTCACTCATAGAACTTACAATAGTATAAAGCCATATCATCCATAGTTCTAGTATCCTTCTGAGTCCCAAAACTGTGAAGGAAGTCTAAATACAAACCACCCCCCCCCCCCCCCCCCCGAATCTGGTACTCAGCAAGTTTAAATAAGAGAGTTGTAATCTCGTCCTCAACGAGTATAAATAAGAAGAGTGAACTCGTACTCAACGAGGATAAAGAATTGAGGAATCCAAAATTAAAGGATTCAACGATCTATTTTGATCGTCCGTGGATGTAGGGGTGTTACTCGAACCACGTTAATAATGTTTATTCTTTACTTTCTGCATTGTATTATTTGATTTTGTATTCACACTTAACCAGCGAGTAGATCACAATCTGCGAGTTGTGCACTTGAATCATTCTCTTAAAGAACACTCGACTTTAATGACAAAATATTTTCTAAGTATAGAACAGAATAATATAATCACAGCTTCCGTACACAATCTGTATCAAGACTGGAAAAGCTCTAGAAAGTTACCAGTCGTTCTGCTCCCTATACAAATTACTCACATTTTGTGTCAAGAATCATACTTGGATAGATTTACTCTCTCTATTTTTGAGGGGTGTTCTATCACTTTTTACAGCCCTCTGTCCAACACAGAAGTTGTCTCGACCTGTTTCTCTAAACAGAATGCGCGAAAAATTGGTGTGTGGTGTATTCCCTATCAATTTAGTACTCATCCGTCCCACGCAGTTTGTTATGTTTTCCTTTTTTAGTGTTCTCACCCAGTTTGTTACGTTTTCTTTTTAAAATAACTTTATTACTCACACAAGTTTAAATAATTTATTTATCAACATATGCATCTTCTTTTTCTCTAAATTACTAGAAAGTTTCGCCCACACGATTTTCTAGTAAGTAGACGGGCAATAGGATAGATGTTCCTAGGGTTGGATTCGGTGGAGATTTAAGAAGGAGATTCGAACGGCGTAGATTGCAGTTCAATAGCTAGCGATTCAAATCGCTTCTCCACAAGCGGAGGACTAGCGTAGGAGAAGGTATAATTTACATAATTTTGTATTATATTCTCCTATATGTTTTAAGAATTAATTATTTGTGTGATTTATTAAACCTATGGATCATGTGGTTTCGTGAGCCCCTCATACGGGTTCCATCAGTTGGTATCAGAGTCGGTCATAAGATTTTAATTTATCATATGAATTGGATTTAATTCTTAATTATTTGCCTACGATCATAATTTGATATTAGGGATGCTAGATTTATTTTAGCATTATATCATGATATTACGTGGCTTATATGATTTTATTCCGCTTTTACTCGTTTATTTCGTTCTTCGGTGCCCGATTTGTGGTTTAAAATATTTAATCACATGGGGGTTAACCGTGTTAGATTAGGATTTATTTTATTTTTCCATCTATTGTATTTTATTATATAATTGAATGGGAGACGAAGAACGAGAGGAGAAACGAAAGTCGGAACTGGGCCACGGCACCGCTGTGGGGCCCCCAAGTAGCACACGCGGCGCGGCGCCTGGGCGAGGAACAGGCAGCGCGCGGCCCCGGCCTCGGAACAGTGCGCGGGTGAGTATGGGGACAAGTGAGCGGGGGCGCGGGGCGAGCACGCGAGCGGCACAACGTACGCCGGTGCAGGCCAACGTGGGCTGGCGCACCTGTCGCGGGCGCTGGCCCTCAGCAGCGCGCGGGATGCCTCGGCAGCACGCTGGATGCCTTGGCGGGCCTCGACAGTGGCGTGTGAGGCTTTGGCAGCTCTCAGGCGTGTTTCAGCAGCCCAGACTGAGAGCGAGACAGGCCCGGGGCTAACCCATCCCAACTCCGGAATTCAAATACGAATTTTTGGGATTTTAATTCCCGATTTAAATTTGAAATTTGAATTTGAGATCACCTTCAAGAGAAGAAGATGGAGGATTTAATTTGAATTCCTTAGTTTTAGGAATGAGTTAGTTATATCCTAATTTTGGATAATCGATGTAATTATTTGCCTCATTATGTGCTTAATTGTTTAATTTAGATTTTATTTGCTCTTTATTATGTGGAACTTGTCTAAATTGATATGCCAATTTATTGGAGATCTTATCTGGATTTATACATGTCATAATATGTGATTATCCATGTTAAAAACATTTTTTCAAAATTATAAAATGACTAAGCGATAATTGTAAATTGCATTTTATTAATTTAATTTGCTAAGATTACATATGGTCTCCATGAGACGGTCTTTTCGTGAAGTAACTTGTTCTGATTCCAAGCAGGATCACATTTTACCAATTCACGTGATAAGACTTCTTTATAGATGGCTGTAAGAATTTAATTGGTGACCCATCCGCTGTAGGCTTATTAAAGTTAATTAATTTCTTTGGTGTCTAGCTCATGGCAATACCTTAGGTGTAATTTGACAGTTATAACAGTACAACGTGGCCTCTGACTGTTAAGTTGCACGACCAGTAAAAACGTTTTGAAATTGATTGTGTAATCGATCACACTGCGTGGCTTGCATGATTTGTTTTAAACAGTTTGTTCAAAAACATGTTTTCTTTAAAGGTTTTGATTATTTGCGTTTGAGCATGTATTTATGATAGTTTATTTGATTTATTGTCTGTTTTGTTAAGCATGACTTTCAATCCACTCGCCACGATTCTTGAAAAGAATCGGCTTGAGACGGACAATTATATACACTGAAAAAGGAATTTTGAAATTGTCCTTACTGCTGATGACATTAAGTTTGTCCTTGACGAACCATGTCCACCAGTTCCTCCAGAAAATGCATCTGCCAATGCTAGGGCTAAATATGATAAGTGGATGAAGGCTAACAAGATGGCGAGGTGTTACATTATGGCCTCCATAAATAACGTCTTGCAGCATCAGCATGAAAGTATCAAGATATCCGCTGATATCTTGTTTAGTCTGAATGAGATGTTCGGTACACAGAGTCGGTTGGCCAAGCAAGTGGCCATTCGCAATGTGATGAACGTTTCTATGGCAGAGGGATCATCAGTTCAGGACCATGTCCTGAAGATGATAGACTATTTGAGCGAGATCGAGACTCTTGGCTGGAAAATCGATAAGGAGTCTTAGATAGATATCGTTCTACAAAGCTTATCGTTGAGCTTTGAGTCATTCTGGTTCAACTACATCATGAATAAAAATGATTACACGTTGATGGAACTGTTGGCTGAGCTGCAAACCGTGGAAGCTAAAAGCTAAACCCAAGACTGCGTTGGTAGTATCGGTTCTGGCCTCTTCTAGCAACCCTAGAAAGGGTAAGGGCAAGAAGAAAAGGGTACCAAAGATTGCTAAGAAGAGGAAGGCAACGGATGGTGCGAAGAAAAAGAAAGGAACTCGAAAATGTTTCAAGTGCGGTAAGAAAGGACATTGGAAACAAGACTGTCCGCTTCACAAGAAGTTGGTGAGCAGTAAAGGTAATTCTTCAGTTTTTCTGGTAATATCATGTTATATGGCAAGTTCTGCCCATCCTTGGGTAGTAGATACAGGCGCCAATGAGCATGTTTCTTGTGATTCGCAGGCACTTCTGCGATACAGACAACTTAGAGACGGGGAGATTTCCATCTCGTTGGGCGACGCTACACGAGTGGCAGCGGTTGCAGTGGCAGACGTAGAGTTGTAGTTTGCCTTTACCGTTTTAGTTTTACCTGATGTTTTATTAGTACCTAGTTTTAGAAAGAACCTTCTTTCGATTTCTAAACTTGTTTTAGATGGATATTTTGTTTCTTTTGATGATTTTGTTATTATCAAGAAAATAGACTTGTTTATCTGTTCTGGTACTATGGTTAACAACTTGTATACTATATATGCACAACCTAAACAACGTTTAACTTCAAATTTTAACTTATCGACTAACTCTAAGAAGAGAAAAGCTTCTTCTCTTTCGTCGAATGATACATATCTTTGGCACTTAAGACTTGGACATATTAACCTTAGAAAGATTCAAAAGCTAGTGGAACATGGGCCTTTGGATAAATTCCAAGTGGAGTAATACCCTACTTGTGAATCCTGCTTGAAAGGTAAAATGACCAAGAGACCATTCAGGGTCAAATGACATAGAGCCCAAGATGTGTTGGATATCATTCAATCTGATGTTTGTGGTCCAATGTCAACTCAGGCCAGAGGTGGCATGTAATATTTCATCACTTTTATTGATGATTACTCAAAATACGGATATGTATATTTGATGCACCACAAATTAGAATCCTTTCAGAAATTTAAGGAATTCAGGGCACTTGTGGAGAATCATCATGAAAAGACTATCAAGTGTTTGTGTTCTGATCGCAGAGGCGAATACCTCAGTGCTAAGTTTTTGAGCCATTTATCGGAAGCAGGGATTCAATCCCAATTAACTACACCGGGTACACCCCAACAAAATGGTGTAGCAGAAAGACGAAATAGAACACTTATGGAGATGGTCAGATCTATGATGAGTTATGCAAAGTTGCCTATTTCGATTTGGGGATATGCCCTAGAGACAACAATTTACACATTGAACTTGGTACCATCCAAGTCGGTCCCTAAGACACCGATTGAGTTGTGGACCGGGCGCCAGCCCAGTCTAAGACATCGCATGGTGTGGGATTGTCCAGCACACATGCTAGAGAAGGACGCCGATAAATTGGCACCTCGTACTGACTTGTGTCTACACGTGGGTCACCCCAAAGAAACGAAGGGGGTGAGAGTTTTACAGTCTTAGAAATCGTAAGGTTGTGATTAGCACTTACGCTCAATTTCTAGAAGAAGACTACATAAATAACCACAAGTCAAAGAGTGAAATAGTTCTCGAGGAAATGAGAACTTTAGCTAATCCAAATTCACAAGAAACACAACGTGCAACAACACCAAATCAAACAGTTGTACCACCAGTAGTGGAGCTCATCGTAGTGGGAGGTTGTTCGTCAACCCGACTGATTCACTGGAGTGGGAGATGCATCCGACTCAGTCTCATGCCTAGATGGATCGGACTGGAACTACAAAGAGACAGTACACGACAAGGAGTGTCACCTCTGGGTAGAGCCGATGGAGTCCGAACTACAATCCATAGTAGACATGGAAGTATACGAGCTAGTTGATCTGCCCGATGGCTGCGAAACCATAGGGAGTAAATGGATCTTCAAGTGGAAATAAGGACCTAACGGTAAAGTCAAAGTCTTCAAGGCTAAACTAGTAGCTAAAGGTTATACTCGAAAGGAAGGAATCAATTACGATGAGACCTTCTCACCAGTAGTCCTGCTCAAGTCTATCCGTATACTCTTGTCAGTAGCAGCACATATGGATTGGGAAGTATGGCAGATGGATGTCAAGACAGCTTTCCTAAATGGAAGTCTTGAATAGAACATCCATATGCAACAACCCGAGGGTTATGCAATTCAAGGAACACATGGTGTGTAAGTTTAAGAAGTCCATTTATGGACTTAAGCAAGACTCACAGTCATGAAACCTTTGTTTCGATCAGGTTATCAAGTCTTATGGATTTGATCAGTGTCCTGACGAAAGCTGTGTGTAAAGGAAGTGTGATGGTAAAGCAGTTGTTTTCTTAGTGCTTTACGTATATGTCATTCTCTTGATTGGAAGTGTCAAGGTTGTCGGACGTTAGAGCATACATGTCCAGTCAATTCGATATGAAGGATATGGGACACGCGGGACACATTCTAGGGATCAAGGTCATTCGTGACAGATCTAAGCTAATATCGTGCTTATCTCAGGAATCCTATATTGAAACTATACTCAGAGGCTTTAGCATGCAGGATTCCAAGAAGGGTTTCTTACCCTTCAGGCATGGAATCGTTCTTTCTCAGGACATGTGTCCTAAGACACCTGAGGAGAAAAAGAAGATGAGACAGATACCTTACACTTCTGCAGTATGTAGTCTCATGTATGCTATGATGTTATGATGTGTACTAGGCTGGATATCTGCTTTGCCGTAGGCATGGTAGCAAGATATCAATCTAACCCTGGGAAAGGACATTGGACAACAGTAAAGAACATACTCAAGTACCTTAAACGGACTAAGGAATACTGTTTTGTTTACCAGGCTGATTCATAATGCCCTTTGGGTTATAACGATTCCGACTTTCAGATGAATCGGGACTCAAGGAAATCTACCTCCGGGTATGTGTTTACTTTTGGAGGCGGAGCCATGACATGGAGGAGTGTGAAGCAGAAATGCATCGCGGACTCCACCATGGAAGCTGAATATGTGGCCGCATCTGAGGCTGCAAAGGAAGCAGTTTGGCTGAGGAGCTTCTTGTTGGACCTAGATGTGATTCCGAGTATGCCGACGAGTATCAAGGTCTATTGTGATAACTCTAGTGCAATGGCAAACTCGAGGGAACCACAGGCCTATAAGGCAATTTAACACATTGTGAAAAAATATCACATCATACGTGATATTGTCAAGTGGGGCAATATAGTGGTAACGAAGATAGCATCGGAGGACAACCTAGCGGATCCCTTCACGAAAAGTCTGAATGGGAAGACGTTTGAGAGACATGTAGAAGGATTAGGAGTTTGACGTGGTATCGACCTGCTTTAGGTATAATTGGGAGAGTTATATGTTATGGGACACAGATATTTCTATACTCTAAAGCATGTTTGAGTATAAGTGGGAGATTGTTAGGGTTTGTATACCTCAAAGCATGCTTTATGCTTAGACGATGTATCAGACTTCTTTTCAATTGCACTTTAATGATAATAAATGTTTTTATCATTGGTTTGTAATTTATTATTGTTAAATTTTGAATTGCAAACAAGTCTATTTATTACATTTGTAGACTGTGTGGTGGATCGATGATCACGGAAGGTAACATAGTCGGCTCTTTTGTAATATAAAGTCACTGTCTAAACAGACTTGGACTGTCTAGTCGGTAGAGGCTGCGATATCATTTTGATGCGAGAGCTGACCTCAGCCTGCATAATAATGTCGGTATGTATAAGAGGATACACATGCTTTGCGTATACATATTGAGAGGTTTCACAGTGAGATAAGTTCTAACGTGTTGATACTTAGAACGAGGACTTGAAAATTAGTTCATTTCTTAATCTGTGACGATGACATTAGTATAGGCGGTTGATTATACGCTGCTTTGATTCATCTATGCTTGCGAGTTTTTCATAACTCTAAATAGTGATGTCTTGTGTAGTAGTGATTAGCTTAGCCAGAAATACTCGACTGTCAGTCGTACAGAATCGTGTCTCAGTGACACAAGTTGATAAATCCACGTGAGGCGTTCAGAAAGGTTTATTACATAAGAAACCCAGCCGGTTGGGAATTTATTCCATGTGTAATATTAAAGGTATGAACCGAATCACTCACGAATAAATATTGTTGGGAACCCCAGAAATTTATATTGGTTTTGATGATGCAACTCGAAACTACACTTTGTTGTTTTTAGAAACCTAATAGTCATTGTCATCTATTAAGGATTATCTTAAGTATAAAAGAAGCAGATCGTTTTGTTAAAAGTAAATAACGATCTGTCTTATTCTTGTATTAGATATCCTGGACACAATGATAGTTATTATTGCAAGTGTTTATTCCCTCATGTAAGTCAGCTCGTTAAACAGAGAGCAGATCGTTTTCCAGGTAATTAACGATCTGCTTCTCGTAATTACAGCGAGCTGTCATTCCATCTTGCTTGCTTTAGTGTCATTTCTAGATTATGTTTTATCAGATCACAAATGTAAAAGATGTTTTGAAGTTTCATAACACCTATAACGATCTGATTTACTTTAGAATAAACTACTTGATAGGAGCTCGACCTAGAGTCATTTGGCAGCTCGTTGTGAAAGAAGGAACAGCCCGCTGCTACAATTTCTCAACAAGATCGTTCTCAAGACTCTTCTAGAGGATGATGCAGCGCGTTCATAAGAAGTACAACCAACTAGTATATTCTGCAACAGATCGTCTGTATGCAAAAACGATCTTATCATCTCAACATTCATATAGCAGATAGTATGATTCTAAAAACGATCTGGTTGCTTCAAGTTAAAGAAGAATGAGATGAAGCCTCAACACAAAAGTTAGCGAGCTGCTATGACATTAAAATCAAGCTGCTCCTCACGGTAACTACGGTGGACTGCCGACATACCTAAATTTGTCACAAGTCAACCACTCCTTGTATTGTCACATCAACAGCATGCTTTAAGGAATGAAGTACAAGAATATCAATATCTCAGTACGGTGAATCATTCCCAGTATGGCAATACATTGGGAAACCTCATGAAAGGTGGTAACCACTCTCATATTGACAGCGCGTGTTTCAACAACACTGCCATGCATTTAATGCAGTCATTAATGCAATGAAGAAGGACTTCTTCTTCTACAACGGATAGTTTCTTCAAAGAGGCTATAAATACCACCTTCATCTCCAGAAAGAAAAACGAGAATTCAAGCGAAAAACTGCCATCACTCTACTCAAATCACTTCAAGCTTTCAAAGTTCAAAGCACTCATAAATCAAGAATTCTCTTGAGTGTTTACAGTTCTTGAAGTTATTATTTTCTGGGAATTTATTTGTTTCAAAACCCAAAGTTAGGATCTAGTTTTTGATCCAGTTATATTCCTAGATTGTAGTTTTCAATCTTAGGAAGAAGAAGTGTAATCACAAGTATTTATCTAGTTTTGATAAAGCTGGTGGCTCGTACTCAACGAGTAAAAAGAAAGGAGACTTTAGTTGATTTCGATCTAGTTTTGATCGAGTCGTGGACGTAGGGAAGTTTATCCCGAACCACGTTAACTCTTGTGTTCTTTACTTTCTGTTTTACTTTTCCATCATCTTCTTCATACTCATACATATAAATCTGGGTTCTTAACTACTTCAAGAAAGAAAACGTTTTCATCTTAAAAAGAGCATTAACCACCAACTTCCGCACACAACCTTAATCAAGTTTAAATCTGTGTTTGTGTCTCTTGATTATTGTTACTCACATATAAGGTATTATTTGAGTGAGACTTAATCTTCCTAATAAGAAGATTTATCTTACAACTTCAAGCTATCTTAAGTTATTAAGAGAGCTAAAGCCTTATACTAAAATATTGAACAAGAAAACCTAAAAGGCCCCCCCCATACACCAATCTAGCTCTTTCGGGACCAACAAATATATTAAGTAATTGTGAATTGTTAGCAAACTCAATTAATTAATGGATTTAAAAAATTTTAAATACGGGAAATAATTAATGAAAAAAGGGTTACGTCCGTAATCAAATAAATCAAGATGATTTCAATAATTATCCTATAGTGGAGTCGATAAATATTTATAATAGAACTGATCTTTATTGCATTTACATGGAGTAATTAATTGGAGGAAATTATAATTTAAATTAATTAATTTAAGTCTAAAGGTGGGCCAGCCAATTAATTAAATTCAATTAGGCCCAAAAGGAGACTTGGAAATTAATTTAATCTAATTATGGATTTGTCCTAACCCATATTAATTTTGAATATGATTCAAATTTGAATTTGAATTATAGTTGGGATATAATTCATTCTCCTTAGAAGCCCTATCCTAGTCCACTATGTCTATAAATAGAGAATAAGAAGAAGCCACTTTCTCTCTCCTGGGGATCAAAATCGGCGCCCCATATTGAGAGATTTATCTCTCAATTTTTGAAAATTAAGAGCATCCTACGCTCCAATTTTCGATCTTCTTTTTCTCTAAATTACTAGATAGTTTCGCCCACACGATATTCTAGTAAGTAGACGGGGAATAGAATAGAAGTTCCTAGGGTTGGATTCGGTGGAGATTCAAGAAGTAGATTCGAACGGCGTGGATTGCGGTTCGATAGCTAGTGATTCAATCCCTTCTCCCCAAGCGGAGGATTTGCGGAGGAGAATGTATAATTTACATAATTTCGCATTATATTCTCTTATGTGTTTTAAGAATTAATTATTTGTGTGATTTATTAAAGCTATGGATCCTGCGGTTTCGTGAGCCCCTCTTACGGGTTCCATCATGGAGTTCATACATTTGAGCAAACTGTGTAACTTGATTACGTGAACAGCTTGGTCCTGAAGTCGCGGGCAAGGCTTGCAAAACAAGACCGAAGGAAGGTTCTAGGTCCTCCGAGAAGACACTCCGACGCTCAAGTCAACTCGTGTAGACTTAAGAGAATACGTAAAAAGAACAAGTGTTCGTTCTCTCTTGTGTGTGAAACAAATGGTAGGGTATATATAACTAGGTATATGAAAGATAAATCGACAATATACATCGGATGTACTAGGTGTAGATAATATGTGTAAACGAACTTTAACCAATTATAGTTTACCACGTTGCAATGGTCCCAGATATGATAGTTAGGCGTTGTCGCCGCATATTTATGTAACTCTGACATATGCCAGATACGAGACTGACACATGTCGGGTAGTACTAGAAACGTGACTTTCATACATGGCAAACTCCTAGGATCAGACCTTTCAAGGCAGACTCCAGAGGTCATCAAGTTCAGAGGTGATAAGGGTTCAGATCCTATCCTCGGGATGTTAACCAGAGCCTAGCAATCCTCAAACCCTTTCTTACCTCTGCATACATCAGAGCTTAACTTATCTTCCGAAGACATCTTTCCTCAGTAATGAACTTCTTCTTATCATTGGGAAAGTAGTGTTGATATTATTCCCTATCAAATATATTATTTATATTTTATTTGTAATTAAAATATTATAAAATATAACCATAAAATATTAAAATAAAAATATTTTGTTTCTAGAATTTTCTTGAAGTAATTAATTTATTATAACATAACATGGACAAGAAAAACCAGCTCTCCCAGCAGCTCATAAAGGGCTTGATTGAGTTGTATATTTATAGGCCCAAAAATTTTCGAGCGAGTACGGATGGATTTTAAAACTTTACAAAGTCCAACTTGATAGTTTTAAGATATCTAATTGTTCAACCTAAAACTTGCACTCTATGTTCTCGCAAGAGTACGAGATCTTTGTAGATGACTAAATTGATCCAAGTCGAATCTCGAGAAAAGCTTAACATTCTAATCCAAATAATAACATATGATAAAACATATAAAATAAATGAACATAAATAACAAATGATGGGGAGTCAGGATTAGCGGGGTGTAGCATTCAGAATATCTAAAATTGATTAAATCATATTTCAATTAATCATGCATTCATTCATTAATCAAGGGTTCTTAATAGTTTTCTAATTAATAATTTTCGTATTCATAATATGACAGTAACCATAACTCTCGTATTCAAGTTACCCAATTAAGAATTCCAAGAATAATAAACAAAAATTTAATTCATACGTTTCCGATTTAAAATTTACGTTGATTAAACCTAAATCTGATAATAGGATCTTCTCTCGATCTCAATCAGCATCCAATAAATCAAAATGGTGATCAGTCGTTTCAATTAAACAAGTACATTTTAATCAACAAGCAAGATAATTGGAACATTCAATAAACAATCATAGAAATTCCAAATCATAGTGAGAATTAACTACTCAAATCCATTCATACAATCAAAGATAAGAATTCTAAAACGAATATACTTACTAAGATAGAAATCTTGGATTAAGGGGTTAATCTAGTCCTCAATCTGTCGTCCCAAAGGCGAAAAGTACAAAAGAAAGTAAGTAAAACTGTTCTAGGGTTTCTAAAGATGAAAAAGAGATAAGAGATGTTCCACGCTCAAAACACGTGTTTAAATAGAAAAAATATCGTTCGAAAATAGCGTGCAGCGGTCGCGGCGGGGCCCGCGATCGCTTTGTAGGGGGTTCTTGCTCGCCTGCGACACAGGCCCAACGGTCGCTGGCCTGTGCGTTCGGCTCATCCAGTGATCGCTGAAGGTCAAGCGGTCGCTGACCCTCAGCTTCTGCCTCGTTTCGCGTGTATTATGTCCATTATTCCCGCCACGCTCTCGTACAGATTTCTTGGCCGCATTTCTTTGTCCTTTTGCTCCTTCTTCGGCACCTATCGATCAAAACATAAAAACATAACTCACGACATATATAAAACGAACAAAAATACGAAAAAGAAACTGAATACTAATGCATCAAGACTTGACACAAAGAAGAAATAATGAACAAAAAACATAAAACACTATTTATGGAAAGACATCACCAATGCACTAATGAAAAACACTTCAAGTCAAATGCTAAAATAACACAAAGATCAAAGAAACTTAAATTTGTGGATGCACATAAAATATATGAATTAAACACAATGATCAAAGATCTCATACATGTTTGTCACATATTAAGGCATGACTCTCAATTCAATATAAATATGTAAATGTTATTCTATTTCTTTATAAAAAGATAAATTTAAAATTCATTTTAAAAATTTTTAGAAATCACATTAAAATTAAGTGTATGTTTTGTATTTAATCCATTATTATTTATATTTTAACAAATTTATTTAAATTATATTATATTATAATTATGTTTTGTTGTGCATTGCACAGCCGCACGGCCACACCTAGAAGTGTAATCGAACCGAACTGAACCGAATATTGTCAGTCTCAAGTTCGGCTCGTTTAAAAATTCGAAGGCTTGAGTTCGGTTCGAGTTTTGAAAATCAAGCTTGAGTTCGGTTCGATAAATAAAAATCGAGTTCGAGTTTGGTTCATAAATTATTCGATTTAATAGTAAATTCGAACCCGAGCTCGAATTTGGTTCGAGTTCGTTAAATATTCGAGTTCGAGTTCGTTAAAAAGCTCATTTATTAAATTATTTTGTTAATATTATATATTTTTTTATTATTTTGATACGTGAACTAGTTCTTATATAAAGTTCGCAACTATTTGAAGTTTAGCTCATTTTTGAAGTTCATGAACATGCTCATTAACAAAGTTCGTGAACTATTCGAAGTTCGGTTCGTTAAATTATATTCGAACATGTTCGCGAACTTTTCGAACCAAATACCTTTAGGCTTGAGTTCGGCTCAAAAAAAATTTCGAGCTCGGTTTAAGGCTCGAGTTCGGTTCGTTTAGTAAATGAACGAATTTGAAACGAACTCTTATCTAGCCGAGCTACGAATAGTTCGTGAATAGTTTGGTTCGCTAGTCACAGCTATTAGTTGGTATAATGACTTTTCAAACGTTACAAATGTTTATTTTGAATTCTGTGTACGGTAAAAATAAAACCTTTTTTACCAATATATTAATGTTTCAATTCTAAGTAGTGTAATCTTTAAAATTAATGTGTATATCGATAAAAGAAAATATTTTTTTGAAATCTATAGACACCTTCGTTTTAAATTATATATTATTTTTAGGAAGGTTTCAAAATACTTTTCTACTATTAGATTTAAAAAGAAAAATAATCTTAAAATATACTTAAAATGTCAAAATAAGAATCGGAATTTTTCACTCCAAATGCAATGTAATTTATCATTTATGTGTTCTTTTCCAAATTAAATTGGATAGTTAAAGTATTTTAAAAAGTAGTAGTTAAGATCATTCAATTACTAAAAATCTAATCTGTCTATGGTTATCGTTATAAGAAAAAATAATATTTCTTATGAGAATAATTACACTATACTGTTGTCACCAAAAGTTAATTAACACAACATGCATAGGCTTAATTAGTAATCTAGTCTAAGTTAGAGCTCAACTTTAATCTTTTTTTTCATTTGACCTAGATCGCCTCAAATTATATATTATGAGTTTAAGTTAAATCAGACTTGGTATATAATCAATTAGGGATTATTCGAACATTTGAACTTACCTCGTGTATGTGTTCGAGTTTGATAAAAGCGTAATGAAATGATGGGATAATTATGTAAATACACAAATTAATCTTAATTTTTTGTAGTGCACATGAATTTTGAAATTTGACCCACAATACACGAACTACCAATTTTTGCAATTGAATACATTAATCTATATTTTAGTCAAAATAATACATACGTGGACCCGATGATTACACACGTGATGGTAGGTACAGAGCAAGGTTTATTGATTTTGACTAATCGGACAATATCAACCCCACTCTCACGTGTTTATTCGAGTCCATGTATGCATGATTTTGAAATCTGGTCCACAATGCACGAACTACCATTAAATATCATTTGTTTATTTTTGTTTTTTGGATGAGATTTTTTTTCGAACTATATTTTAATTTGGTTTGGTTTTAGATAAAACCAAATCGAAATATTCGAAAATCCGAAGTTTATTAATACTATAAGTATTTTTATTTTATTAAAAATGATATATTATCACACACACATATATATAACCATTTTTGTAGGTTTAGAGAAGATAGAATTACAAGATTCAACAAATTAAGTAATCCCCATTATTTGTTGGGACTTGAAAGCTATTGAAGAGAAATTGGTAATTTGATTGAAATTTTTTAATTTAAACTTATTAAGTTGAAACTTTTTTTCGTTGTTATTTAAAACTTCTTGAAGATATATGATTGATAATATTTTAGCGATTGTTGATCTTGAAAAACTGGATGAGATTAGTAACATAATATAATGTTCGGAAAAATCAAACAAAACCGAAATTATTTTGGTTATTTTGGTTTTATGATTTGGTTTGATTTTTTTTTCTTAATCCGAATTTTAATTTGATCTGGTGAGGTTTTAGGGAAAATCGAACCATATACGATTCACCCACTAGTCATATTTCATTTAAAATATAATTAATTCCTTTATTAATAACTATTTATTTCTCTTCACTTGCAATATAGTACTACCTCTGTTCCGGTAAGCTTTCATGGAACCCATACGAGGGGCTCATAAATGTGCAAGATCTATAGGTTTAATTAATCACATAAAAAATTAATTCTTGAATAAATAATACAACATAGGAGAATATAATTGCGAAATTAAATAATTATACATTCTCCTTAGCAAGTCCTTCGCTTGCGGAATTAAATAATTATACCGTCCCCATTAATCAAATCGTGTTTATCGGGACGCGATTCTGTGCGACTGACTATCGAGTACTTCTAGCTAAGTCAATCACTACCACCCAAGACATCACTATTTAGGATTACGAAAAACCCGCAAGTGTAGATGAATCAAAGCAGCGTCTAATCAGCCGCATATACTAATGTCATCGTCACAGATTAAGAAATAACTAATTTCCGAGACCTCGTTCTAAGCAACAGAATGTAGAACATAGCTCATTGTGAAACCTCTCAATATGTATACGCAAAGAATGTGTATCAGCTTATACATACCGATATCATTCTGCGGGCTAAGGTCAGCTCTCACATCAAATAATACCGCAACCTTTACCGACTAGACTATCCAAGTCTGTCTAGACTGTGAGCTTTATACTACAAAGGATCCGACTGTGTTACCTTCTGTGATCATCGATCCACCGCAGAACTCATGTTTGAAAGGAAGATTCGATCATATAAAGTCAACAAATGGAGTGGGTTAATTAAAAATTAACAGGCGAAAAATGGCAAAAAAGAAAGCATTCACTCCTCTTTTGTATCTTGCATCTATAGTATTTCTGCCCTGGTGTATTTCTGTCTCATTTACTAGAAGTATGGAATCTTGGGTTATTAATTGGTCGAATATCGGCCAATCCGATATTTTTTGGTAAATGGACTTGTTTGCAATTCAATATATAAAGATAATAAATAATAAACCAATGATAGAAACATTTATTCTCATTAAAATGAAACTGAAAACAAGTCTGATAGATCGTCTAAGCATAAAGCATGTTTTGAGGTATACAAACCCTAACAATCTTTCACTTATACTCAAACATGCTTTAGAGTATATAAATTTGTGTCGCATGACATATAACTCTCCCACTTATACCTAAAGCAGGTCTATGACACGTCGTACTCCTATTCCCTATACATGCCTCTCAAACGTCTTCTCGTTCAAACTTTTCGTGAAGGGATCTTTCAGGTTGTCCTCCGACGCACTATGTCACCTATTCTTACTATATCACGGATGATGTGATATTTCTCTCGATGTGTTTACTCGCCTTGTGGGCCCGTGGTTCCCTTGAGTTTGTCATTGCACTATAGTTATCACAATAAATCATGATACTCGCCGGCATACTCAGAATCACATCCAGGTCCATCAAAAAGCTCCTGAGCCAAACTGCTTCCTTTGCGGCCTCAGATGCGGCCACATATTCAACTTTCATGGTGGAGTCCGCGATACATTTTTGCTTCACACTCCTCCATGTCACGGCTCCGCCTCCCAAAGTAAACACATACCCTGAGATAGATTTCCTTAAGTCCTTATCCATCTGAAAATCGGAGTCGGTGTAACCCAAAGAACATAATGAATCAGTCTGGTAAACCAAATAGTACTCCTTAGTCTGTTTAAGGTACTTGAGTATGTTCTTTACAGCTGTCCAATGGCCCTTTCCAGGGTTAAGATTGATATCGTGCTACCATGCCTACGACAAAGCAGATATCCGGTCTAGTACACATCATAGCATACATGAGACTACCTATTGTAGAAGCATAAGGTATCTATCTCATCTACTCTTTTTCAGCAGGTGTCTTGGGACACATGTCCTAAGAAAGAACAATTCCATGTCTGAAGGGTAAGAAGCCCATCTTGGAATCTTGCATGCTAAAGTGTAAGAATCTTCTCAATATAGGATTCTTGAGATAAGCACAACATTCTTTTAGCTCGGTCACAGATGACCTAGATTCCTAGAATGTGTCACACGCCTCCCATATCCTTCATATCGAATTGACTGGATAGGTATGCTCAAACGTCTGATAACACTTTCTTAATACTTTCAATCAATAGAATGTCATCAACGTATAGCACCAAGAAAACAACTCCCTTACCATCACACTTCTTGTACACACAGCTTTCGTCAAGGCACTGATCAAATCCATAGGACTTGAAAACTTGATCCAAACAAAGGTTTCGTGACCGTGAGGCTTGCTTAAGTCCATTGATGGACCTCTTAAGCTTCCACACCAGGTGTTCCTTTTCTTGAACTGCATAGCCCTCGGATTGTTGCATATGGATATTTTCTTCAAGACTTCCATTTAGGAAAGTTGTCTTGACATCCATCTGCCATACTTCTCAATCCATATGTGCGAAAACTAACAAGAGTATATGAATAGACTTGAGCATGGCTACTGGTGAGAAGATCTTATCGTAATCAATACTTTCCTTTCGAGTATAGCCTTTTGCTACTAGTCTAGCCTTAAAGACTACGACATTTCCGTCGGGTCCTCATTTTTTCTAGAAGACTATTTACTTCCAATGGCTTCGCAACCTTCAGGCAGATCAACTAACTCGTATACTTCTTTGTCTACCATTGATTGCAGTTCAGACTTCATCGCCTCCTTCAAGAGGTGACAGTCCTTGTCATGTACTGCCTCTTTGTAATTCCATGGGTCCGATTCATTCAGGCCTGGGACTGAGTCAGATGCCTCTCCCACTCCAATGAATCGGTCGGGTTGATGAACAACCCTCCCACTATGACGAGGCTCTACTACAGGTGGTACAAGTGTTTGGGTTGGTGTTGGTGGTTGTGATTCTTTTGAATTTGGAGAAACTGTAGTTTTCATTTACTCAAGAACTACCTTGCTTCTGGACTTGTGGTTGTTTACATAGTCTTCTTCTAAAAATCGAGCGTGAGTGCTAATCACGACCTTTTGATCTCTAAGACTATAAAACACCCACCATTTCGTCTCTCTAGGATAGCCTACGAGCAAACACAAATCAGTACGAGGTGCCAACTTGTCGGTGTCCTTTTCTAGCACATGTACTGAACAACCCCACACCTTGATATGTTTTAGACTGGGCTGGCGCCCGATCCAAAACTCAATCGGTGTCTTAGGAACTGACTTGGACGATACCAAGTTCAATGTGTAAACTGTCATTTCCAGAGCATATCCCCAAAATGAAATAGGCAACTCTGCATAACTCATCATAGATCTTACCATCTCCATAAGCATTCTATTCCATCTTTCTGCTACACCATTTTGTTGGGGTGTGCCCGGTAAGTGCAGTTAACTGGAATTGAATCCCTGCTTCCAACAAATGACTCAAAAACTCATCACTGAGGTATTCGCCTCCGCGATCAGAAAGTAGACACTTGATAGTCTTTCCATGACGATTCTCCACATGTGCCCTGAATTCCTTAAATTTCTAAAATGATTCTAATTTATGGTGCATCAATAAGACATATCCATATACTGCATGCCACCTCTGGCCTGAGTTGACATTGGACCACAAACGTCGGAGTGAATGATATCCAACACATCTTGGGCTCTATTTCATTTGACTTTGAAAGGTCTCTTGATCATTTTACCTTCCAAGCAGAATTCACAAGTCGGGTATGGCTCAACTTGGAGTTTATTCAAAGGCTCATGTTCCACTAACTTTTGAATCCTCCTAAGGTTAATATGTTCAAGCCTTAAGTGCCATAGATATGTATCATTTGATAAAAGATAAGAAGTTTTTCTCTTCTTAAAGTTAGTAGATAAGTTAAAAGTTTAAGTTATACATTGTTTGGGTTTCGCAGAGATAGTATACAAATTGTTGACCAAAGTACCAGAACAGATAAACGAGTCGTTTTTCTTGATAATTACAGAGTTATCAAAAGAAACAAAATATCCATTCAAAACAAGTTTGGAAACCGAAACAAGATTCTTTCTAAAATTTGGTACTAATAAAGCTTCATGTATAACTAGAACAGTAGAAGCAAACTGTAACTCTACATCTCCCACTGCAACAGCCACCACTCTTGTAGTGTCTCCCAACGAGATGAAAAATTTTCCATCTCTAAGTGGTCTGGATCGCAGGAGGGCCTGCGAATCACAAAAAACATGGTCAGTGGCTCCCGTATCTACTACCTAAGAATGGACAGAACTAACCATATAACATGATGTAAACACTAAAGTTGTAAACGTACCTTGACCGCTCACCGACTTCTTACAAAGCGGACAGTCTGATTTCCAATTTCCTCTCTCACTGCGCATGCAACACTTGTCAATTCTCTCATTTCTCTTCGACACACCTCCAGTTCCTTGCTTCTTTTTGACAGATTTTGTTGCTCCATTCCTCTTGCTCTTACATTTTTAAGGTTGCTAGAAGAAGTTGGAGATGGTAAACTCTGGAGAACGATATCTATCTGAGACTCTTGGTCAATCTGACCGCCTAGAGCCTCGATGTCGCTCAGAAAACTCATCATCTTCAGGACGTGGTCCCGAACTGATGTCCCTTCTGCCATTTAAGCGTTCATGACTTTACTAATGGCCAATTGTTTGGCCATCCTGTTTTGAGTCTTGAACTTCTCATGCAGTCTAGACATGATATCCTTAAATATCTCAATATCTTCATGTTGATGCTACAAGGTGATGTTAATGGAAGCCATAATGTAACACATTGCCATCTTCTTAGCACGAATCCATTTATCATATCCAGCCCTTGCATTGGCAGAGGCATTGTCAAGTGGAACTAGTGGACATGGATCGTTAAGGACGAACTTAATGTTGTAAGCAGTGAGGACAATATCCAAATTCCTCTTCCAGTGAATATAACTATCCGTATCAAGGCGATTCTTTTCAAGAATCGAGGCAAGTGCATTTCTGATATTTATGAAAATCAAAATGGATGTCCATGTTAAAATGTTTTGCTCCTTATTGGATAAGTGATCCCTCAAGCATGACGATCGGATCATGTGCTATGTTAGCGCACTGGCACGTGGTTAGTGTACACGTGGGTTTATTTGGGCTGTCCCCATATATTCTCGAGTGAAGTCAGTTTGGGTAAAAGTTCCCTACTGATGAAGGACATAAATGATGGACCTCTATGGGCTGTCCCCATTTGTTCATAGAAGGGTATCTAATGTCAATATTGAGCCAATGAAAATGAGATCGCAATGATTTTGGTATGCATAGAATGACATTTCCGTTTTAAAACTTTCTATGTGATACTGTGCAAGCATGGATATTCTTTTCAGAAAATGATTTCACAAAAGGATTTTAAATGGCATAACCCACGGAGTACATTAGTACTCAGCCCTGCAAAATGTTTTCAAATTGTTTTGCAGATTGAGCGGCTGGTGGTGTCGTGCGAGGCTAAGGCAAGGGTTGTTGCAAGCTGTCATGTTATGTATTCCGCTGCCAAGCTCATGTTCTTTTCCAGTCTCTGATTCTTCATGCTATTGGCTTCATGACAATAAATGATTCATTGTTCTTTCACGAGAATTACTATTGTCTATTACACGCATTCATGTTCATAGGAGAGCTTAAAAGTAGTCGGCCCCTCTTGGACGCTCAACTCCTCGGCCCCTTGTGTAGTGTTCGAGCGAATTCCGACCACACTTGGTGAGCTGGGTGAGTGACTCCTTTTGGCGAGCTAGGCTCACTAACCTCCGCCTTTGATCGACGGTTCTTATTGGAAGATTCGGCCTCTCGAGGATTCTGGATTACCGTTCCTACGAGACGAGCTGTATTATCTCCAATCTCGTCTTTCATATTGTATTATTCGGCCGCTTGGGATTCAGGATTACCGTTCCCATGTATCGAGCTGTATTATCTCCAATTCATTTCATCTTGGACGATTCGGCCGCTTGGGATTCTAGATTACCGCTCCCATGTAACGAGCTATAATCTCCAACCCCGTCTTGCATTGCATCTCTTTGCATCTGATTGTTCATTGATCATGATTTCATTGTTGACTATATCTACTGGTGGATTTATTTGTCTCTTCCCCCATTCAGATTAGTCTTAGTTATAAACGAGTTACTGTCCATTTTTCAAGGACAATTCTTCTATCATGATTACACGTTCCATGCCCCCCCTTTCTTCCCCGCTTCTTTTCTTTCCCCCCAGTCACGCTCTGGCGCGTGCGCCGTCCCTCGGGATCGGGGCGTGACAGCATTGAAAGTCATGTTTAACAGAAATTGAGAATAAATCAAATAAACTATCATAAATAACATGCTCAAACGCAGATAAACAAAACCTTTAAAGAAAGCATGCTTTTGAACATACTGTTTAAAATAAATCATGCAAGCCACGCAGTGTGATCGATTACACAATCAATTTTAAAACGGTTTTACTGGTCATATAAATCAACAGTCAGAGGTCACGTAGTGCTGCTATAACTGCTAATTACACCTAAGTCAATACCATGAGCCCTGACACCAAAGAAATTAACTAACTTTAATAAGCCCTCAACGGAGGGGTCATATCGCCATCAATCAATATCAGCCATCTAAAAGAAATCTTATCACATGAACTGGTAAAATGTGATCCAGCATGGAATCAAAACAAAACTTAGTGCTGCTATAACTGCTAATTACACCTAGTCAATACCATGAGCCCTGACACCAAAGAAATTAACTAACTTTAATAAGCCCTCAGCGGAGGGGTCATATCGCCATCAATCAATATCAGCCATCTAAAAGAAATCTTATCACATGAACTAGTAAAATGTGATCCAGCATGGAATCAAAACAAGTTACTTCAAGAAAAGACCGTCTCATGGAGACCATGTGTAATCTTAGCACATTAAATTAATAAAATGCAATTACAATTATCGCTTAGTCATTTTAACAAAAGGTTTTTAACATGGATAATCACATATTATGGCATATCAAAATTAGATAAGATCTCCATAAAATATGGCATATCAAAATAGATAGGATCTCCACAATAATAGCAAATAAAAGCTAAATTAAAATAATAAAGCACATAATAAGGCAAATACTTACAACCGATTTCCCAAAAATAGGGATAAAAACAAACTAATTCCTAAAACTAAGAAATTTAAATTTAAATCCTTCATCTTCTTAGTCTTCACCTCCAGTTCAAATTTTAAATTTAAAACGAGCTTGAAAATTCCTAAAAAGTCAAAAAAACGAACTTCAAAGTCGCGACGGGCTAGCCCCTGGCGCGCTGTGCCTCCTGTCCCTCGTGTGCGCAGTGCCGCCGTCAGGTGCCGCGCAATGGCGCTGTCCGGCCCTTGCCCCGTGCCGCGCCTCGCTCGCTCGCCCCTCACTTTGCTGCCTCGCCTAGGAGCCACGCCGCGCTGTGCACGCTTCCGGGGGCCCCACGGCGCGATGTTGTGGCCCGGTTTCGGCCTCCATTTCTCCGCCTCGCTATTCGTGCAAATTCTTCTCCCACTCAATTACATAACTAAATATGAAATACATGGAAGAATTCTAATCTAACACGATCAACCCCCGTGTGATTACATTTAAGCCTCAAAACGGACACTGAAAAACGAATCAAGCGAATAAATGCGGTATTAAATCAAATAAGCCACATAAACAGATATAATGCTTGAATTTAAATCTAGCATCCTAATATCAATTACGATCACAGGAAAATCAAATAAAGAATTAAATTCAATTTATAAAATAAATTATAATCTTGTGACCTCAATGTAAAATCTTTCAATATGTATACGCAAAGCATGTGTATCAGCTTATACATACAGATATCATTATGTGGGCTAAGGTCAGCTCTCGCATCAAATGATACCACAACCTTTTCTAAGCTGTCCAAGTCTGTCTAGACTGTGAGCTTTATACTACAAAGGATCTGACTTTGTTACCTTCTGTGATCATCGATCCACCGCACAGTCTACAATTACAGTAAATTGACTTGTTTGCAATTTAATACTCCCTCCGTCTACCAATGTTCTTCCCATTTTGATCTGACACGGGTTTCAAAAAAAATGGGTTGACTTTGGTTGGTAAATGGTAAAGTGAAGGTAAAGTGTAGTGAGTAGAGAATGAGACCCACAAAAAATTAAATGATGTGTAATGTATTGTGAGTAGATAATGAGACTCACATTAAAGTGTAGTGAGTGGAAAAGGGATTGCCATAAATAGAAAGAAAAGTGGGAAGAAACTTGGTGGACAAACTAAAATGACAAAGTGCGAAGAAACTTGGTGGACGGAGGGAGTATATAAAGATAATAAATAACAAACCAACGATAGAAACATGTATTCTCATTAAATAAAACTGAAAACAAGTCTGATACATCGTCTAAGCATAAAGCATGTTTGAGGTATACAAACCCTAACAAGCTTGGCATTATTTTAATACACTCATTTGAATATAAATTGTGTCATGCTTTTTGGGACAGAGGAAGTACGTATTTAATTAACAAATACTCCCTCCATCCACGAAACTTCTTCTCATTTTGCCATTTTTGTTCATCCAGAAAACTTCTTCTCACTTTAAACACTCTCTACGCACAGCTCAGTTTAAAATAATACATTAATTAAAACTCAAATTCCACTAACTACACACAACACAATTTAAAACAATATATCAAGTGGGATCCAAATTTCACTCACTATATATTATTAAAATCAAAACAATTATATTAAAACTCGTACCGGATCAAAGTTGGAAGAAATTTAGTGGAGAGAGAGTAATATGTATCGTTATTCAACTCCCAAAATATGACTAAAATTCGTTTCAAATTCAAATGGACGTCTATTACGGTTAATAACAAACCAATAAATGAGTAATTTAAAATAGTCATGGCATCCAAATTTATCCAGTATGTAGAGTTAAAAGTTTTAAAATAGGGAAAGAATAAAAATAATTGGAGGAAATACGTAGAAAGACCATAAGAGAGAAGTGAAGTTGGTCATGGTCAACGTCTCAACTCAACACAAGAAGAAGTGTAATGAAGCAGTAATGAAGCAGTAATGAATATGTGTGGGGCCGACAGCCACGTGAACGTGTTGGGTTAGCAATGTGTCACTCCTCGGAGTTAGTTGCAAAGTCAAATTTATGGGGTCTACTTTCATAAAAAGTGCTACAACTACGAGTACAACAATCCACTTGGGTACTCACTTATCCATTAAAATTAGAAGACAAAAAGAAATAAAGTATACTCCTCACTTCCGTAGCAATTGTCCAAACCATCAAAACTCAAATATTAGGACAATAAAATTAATTATATTTTTTACTCTTAATCATTACATTAAAAGTAAAAATATTCAAATGAGTAAAAAGGTAAAATATAAATTTTAATATTATTTTACATTTTAAACTTAAAATAAGACACTTATTAGAGGAAAAAAATTTTCTTTTATGTGACAGTTATTAGAAACGGAGAGATTAACTTCCATTGACATGTGGCATTGTCGCAAAGACTTCTCTTCCTCCATTCCTTTTAGTTGACAAATAATTTTGAAATAATGGTAAAAGTTAAAATATTCAATTTTATAAATAAAAAATAAATAATACTTACTTAAAAATAAAAAATAAATATTACTCACATTATATTATTACATGAGCAATTTTCTCATGTATTTATATTTTTCATTCACTAAATATTTTAAATTACATGAGCACATGAGCAAATTATTTAAGTAATCATGTAATGTTTATAAAATTTATTCTTTTATTTTGAGGAGTGTAGTTTGTATCTTTTACTTATAAAATTGTGTAGTTTTATTTATTAAACCTTTGAATTACTCCCTTCTTTTTTAATGTTGACTTGCTTTCACTAATATTAATTTATTTTTAAAAATAAAAAATAATTCATCAAAAAATTTATCCCAATTATTTTTTTTTTTATCTTTTATCATATAATTTATTTTAGGGGCAACTAAAACAAATCATGTTTAATATGACAAATGAAGTAATTTATAAATACATAATAATAATAATACAAAAATTCTTATTGTTTCCTATAATAAGATAAAAATAACTCCTTCCATAAAAGGAGACTGGAGATTTTTTTTTACCTCAAAGTAAAAGAATTAAATAGCCTAAATCATGCCAAACTATCACATATAATCCAAAAGCGCAGTGAAGGATCTGCTAAAATCCTTTTAGTCGGCCAAGAGTTATATTGCATTGTATTGTCTTTGTTGATGATTCACGATTGATCGTCTTCCCTGCCTAGATGCAACTCATCAACATAAATATGTCCACTAGAGTTGGCATGTTGCCACTCAACATTGATATTTCTACCCGAGCTGTTGCGTTGTTCCTCAAAATTCCACTCTGTGATGAACTATGTTGTCATCATTTACCCGACTCAATTAAAATCGAGGTCTCGTGCTAATTATAAAATTAGATCTTTAAATTTTATTAAAATATAATTTAAAAATAATAATATATTACGACAATGTTTACAAAATATAAAATCAAATACTCAAATAGTTGTGGAATTGGTGCAAAACTAGATGTAGAGGATTGCAAAATGTTCTAAAAAAAATTGTCTCAAATGTTCTAATACAAAAAATAAATATTCTTGATTTCAAAAAAGTCTCTAGGATTTATATCTAATAGTATTTTTTTGCACCCTTAATTTTTTCCTTTCATATTTGATCCATTATCATATCCTTGCCCACACACATTATCTATATCTATATCAAGATCAAGATCGTTCAACTCACTTTACAAAATATCAAAAAGTCCTTGACTACTCAAATTTTTTCAGTTCCTGAATTTGAGTATGACCAATGAATAAAAATTTGGGCCCTTATTTTTTTGGACCCTTTCTAGATATCATGTTGAACATGGGAATAGCCGGCCCTACTCTACATGCACAACCAGGCCCACGTCGCCCTAAGCATACCCCCATACACCACCTTTCCTATACTCGTCGCTCTAAGCATACCAAAAAAATCACTTCTTTATACTCGTGTCCAAAAGTAACATGTCAAATATACAAATAATTTTGAATTTTTAGCATTTTTTTAAAGAGGGGAGATTTTTAAAAATAAAAATAAAGGAATTGAACATATAATAATTCAATATTTAAGGCCCCGTATATTTACCAAAACTATGGCCGATATGATGAAGAGAAAGACTGTAATTGAGATTCGCGAGCTTTTCCACATTCCTGAAGAGGAAAGAGAGAATGATTGGTGGCCCTTGAGTGGTAACAAATCCTTCGTTGCATTGCATTAGTTTATAGTTAGTATATTAGTTTAGTTAGTATGTTTTACTCCTCCGTCACATTAATAATGATCCACTTTGATCAAAAAAATTTCACAGCTCTATTACTAACAGGACTCGTACTAATGGAACGGATGGACTAGTAACTAGTAATAAAAGATGACCACTGTGAGACAGACTACGATTGCGTACTCGGAGTTAATCTGATCTATTAGTTCGCAAAAAACAGTTATGATACCATTTTTAGATCCTTTATCATGCCAAAATTTATATGCAAAGATTTTCGTAACAAAATATCAACATGTTCTAATTTCAATGAGTAATATGCTCAAAAAATTTCATAAAAATCCGGTCGTGAAAAATACAAATACGGTAGGTACATATTCAAAACCCGATCGGTTTTGGTCTCAAAAGTCGGTCATAGAAAACACAAAACTTGTTCATTATTTCTCGACCAGATTTTGGTTTAATATGAAACCTTCCATATTTTAATTTTTTACTACCATTTTAAAATATTTTGTGCATCTTATTAATTGAAATCATTTTGAAATACTAATTATTAACCATATATGTAATAGAGAAATTTTGTTCTTAATTAAACATTTTGGATAAATAAGTGTGGGTAAAATAGTATTATTGGGCACTTTTCATATATTTTTACAAAAGATGGCACTTTTCATTTTAATGTTATGGAAGAGGGCATTTTTCATAAATAACTCTAATTTTTAATAGCTAGATTGAAAAACAAAATGGTAAATAAGCTAAATCAGTCATCTTGATATTTAAATATTGTTAACTAAAAATATAACCAGCTTAATAAAAATAAGAACATTGTAGGGAATATTTTATATATTTGCAATATAATCCTTTTCATATAGAGCAAGCTTCTAGGGTGCATTTTGTGGGGAATAGTTTGAAGTTTATTTTTTTGCTTAATTAGTGTGATATAAAATAAAATAAAATTAAAATAATGGTATTTTAGGTATAGTGATTATATTGTTACTAACCCAAATATTATATATGGAAGTGGCTAATGAAATGTTGAGCCTTATAAAAATATATCCACAAATTAATTTTAGTAACTCTTGAATCTTGATTATTGGTTTCTATAACAGTTATTATCGAATATACTTTTCATCGAGTGTATTATGCATTGAAAAAATAATTTAATATGGAATTTATATGAATGGTACTAAAATATGATATAGTAATAGAGTAGGTCATGTTATGCACAATAAATTATACTGATGTTGTTCCTCTCAAGCCGATCCTTTAGCAGCTTTCTTATTAAAAAACATTTTCTTACTCTTAGCCTTAGAGGTACTTGTCATATGGGCACTTTCAGCCTTCTCTTGCTTCAACCTTTCTTCCTCTTGAACACAATGAGAAATGAGCTTATTGAGAGTCAATTTCTCCTTTGGACAATTATAACTGATTTTGAACTGATTAAACTAATGAGGAAGAGACACCAGAGCCATAAGAACGAGCAGCTCTTCCGAAAGCTCGACCTTTAGGACTTTGAGTTTTGAAGCAATGTTGAACATTTTCATAATGTATTTCCTTATGTTTTCCTGACCCCATATACTTTATCGACATCAGTGTCGACATAAGTGACATTATCTGGACCTTATTATTTTTTGCAAAAAGCTTTTCAAGCTCGATTTGGGTGTCACACACGTGTACTCAAGGGCAGAGCCACAAATGGGGCCAGAGGTGCCCGTGGGCCCCCAAGGTTCCGAGCAGACCCGGTTCAATCAAAATTGAGGTCCCGTGCTAATTATAAAATTAGGCCTTTAAATTTTATTAAAATATAATTTAAAAATAATACTATCTCTGTCCCACCTTAAAAGCCCCAGTTTATTATTATAATACACTTATTATAATATAAATTGGGGCTTTTAAGCTGGGACAGAAGGAGTAATATATTACGACAATGTCTTAGAAAATATAAAATCAAATACGCAAATAATTGTGAAATTGGTGCAAAACTAGATGTAGATGATTGCAAAATGTTCTAAAGAGATTGTCTCAAATGTTCTAATACAAAAAATAAATATTCTTGATTCCAAAAAAGTCTCTAGGATTTATATCTAATAGTTTTTTTTGCACCCTTAATTTCCTTTCATATTTGATCCATTATCATATCCTTGCCCACGCACATTATCTATATCTATATCAAGACCAAGATCATTCAACTCACTTTGCAAAATATCAAAAAGTTCTTTGGGATCCTTTCTAGATACCATGTTGAATATGGGAATAGCCGGCCCTGCTCTACATGCACAACCAGCCCCACGTCGCCCTAAGCATACCCCATACACCACTTTTCTTATACTCGTCGCCCTAAGCATACCCAAAAAATCACTTTTTTATACTCGTTTCCAAAAGTAACGTGTCAAAAATCACTGTTTAAAGAGGTAAGAGTTTTTAAAATAAAAATAAAGCAATTGAACATATAATAATTCAATATTTAGGGCCCCGTATATTTATGGGCCATGTTCTAAAGAACTTGTTGGACACCTTAAGAGTTGAATGATCTAGATAAAAATAAAGCAATTGAACACCGGGCCTGGTTGTTTGCCCATATATTGATCGTGATTTTCTTGGTGACCTGTCTACTTACCTACTTCATGGACAATTTAACTAGCCAATCCTCAGTACCCTCGCTTCTCCACAGACCCGTCTCAATCAATATTGAGGCCATGTACAGATTATAAAATTAAGCCCTTAAATTTTATCAAAATATTACTTAAAAATAAAATTTCATGCGTTTCATTATTCATGACATATTTACTATATTGATGTGTCTAAATAATAATGATTTATTTTTAAAAAATGAAACATTTTATCATTGAAAAGTTAGTCAAGTTTATTGAGGTCCGCCACTTTACACAAAAAACTTACTTTTTTATACTCGTGTCCAAAAGTAATGTATCAAATATACAAGTAATTTTAATTTTTTAGAATTTTTTAAAGAGAGAGATTTTTTAAAATAAAAATAAAGCAATTGAACATATAATAATTCGATATTTGGGGCCCTTATATTTACAAGGCCCTGTTCTAAAGAACTTGTTGCACTTCTTAAGAGTTGGGCCTACTTCTCCATGAATAGTTCATCTAGAAGAGTCACGCATCGCCTTCTCATCGAACGCACGTTTATGCTGAGAATGACTCTTCTTTCAGAGGGAGACTATATTCATTTTACCCGATCTCTGTACCCCACGAAAACTCATTTGTTGGCTATAGATTTCAGCTTACCTTCATTCACATGGTAGTAAGTTGTACATCCAAAATCCCTTAAGCTTAAGTAATCTGCGGGCTTTCTAGACTGTAGGAATCGTTTTAAATAAATATATATTTTATATATATTTATAGTGGTCAATGAAGTTTGACCAAGTTTTAAAGTGACGAGAAATTTAATTTTAAGAAAATTAAATGACTTAAGGTCGATTTACGTTTCGAGTAGATGATCGTGGTATATTTATTTTCTTAAAACTGATTACCGGTGAGTGAGAAATAAAGGTTTAAAGTTAGTCACTTAAAGTATGGAGTTATGTGTTTGAAACTAAAAGAGAGGAGAAACTCATGTCATTCATCATGTATATAAGGAGGAGGAGAAGAAACCTTATGGTTTGACAAGTTGGGTCAAGGACCACCTGGCGCGTGCCAGTCTGCTGTCATGGGGCTTATTTTTGCTAGTGGTCTGTCCCAGACCACCTGTGCCTCTAGCTGGTATTCTGGCCCAACAGACGATCTGGTCCAGCAGATGATCTGGCCCAGTGATCTGGTCCAGCAGTGATCTGGCCCAGTAGTTGATCTAGTCCAGTGATTTGGCCCAACAGATAATCTGGTCCAGTGATCTGGCCCAGTGTTCTGGCCTGGCCTGCTGCATGGTGATTTGGTCTAGTGGTCTGGCTTGTGCCATGGCCTGTGCCACGACCTGTGTCATGGCCTGCCCAACGATCTGCTCAACAATCTGTGACAGTGATCTGTCCAGCTTGAATTTATGGAGCTAGTTTGAACATTTTTTTATATCAATCTATGAGATCGATCTGTGATATCAATCTCCTTATCAACAAGCTAATGATTAATGTGGACATATGTATGTCCAGATTATGTGGATTAATTATAATTAAATTACCACTAATTTTATAACTTCTGTAATGTCCAGTGGCTTAATGAGGATTAAGAGTTATGAATGGACATTAATTACAATTAATTCTTGTAATTCCTCTTGAGTAGGTTTGACCTATATATATAGGTGGTCTCCATGCATATCACACGGACGAGAGATACACTTCATTCACAAGCTCATCTTGCTGCATCATCTTCTTCAAGCATCTTAGAAGGAAGTTTTGTCCTCAACCTTTTCCAGTTCGTCGGTGCTCGAGGGTTCGCGGTGCTGCCACCTCCAAGACGTAAAGCTGTTTTATCTTTAGAAACATCACGCCACACTGAGAGCACTACCGGGGCGTATTTTATCTTGCGGAAAGAGGGCTCTTTCCTCGACTCGGCTTCTACTAGTTCCAGATTCTATTTTCTTTGTAATAGAAATAGAATAGCTGTTGTTCATCAATATTTCATTCTCAAATATTATTTTCCCACTTTTTCACCAACAATCGCAGGACAAAATAATATTTTTTATTTGGGAGGAGTTTTTCCTTTATTTTTGTAATAAAGGAACTATACAGTAGCTCTTTGGAGATTTGGAGATTCCAGTAGCCAAGCCTCACCATTTTGAAGTACAATAGCTTATTGGTGGGAAAGACATTTCAGTAGCTCATTTTTTTTGAGAATACAGTAGCCACTTTGGAGATTTTTCAACCATTTGAAGATGGCGTCCTCTGCTTCAACAAATTCCAACACTACCGCCACTGCCTTCGCATCCACCGTAGCTGCTGCTGCTGCTGTCGAAGGGTCTTCAACGATCCCAATCGTTGTCGACACTACCACCAACACGTTGATTACCGGGTTTGGAGCCGGTACAAACCCTTCGGGGTTGAGCGGTGGTTCCACACATAGTGGCGACGTTGGTTCTACTTTTAGTGGTTCTGTTGGGTCCATTTTTGGATCAGGTGTTGGAGCCTACAGGCTCAACACGTCAGTCTCTCTCTTGGGAGTGAATTCGGCACCGAGGATGATGCCTCCTGCCGAAAAGTCACTGAAGTTTAGCGGTGCTGACTTAAAACGTTGGCAACAGAAAATGTTGTTCTACTTGACAACATTGGGTTTCGTCGGGTTCCTCAAGGAGGACGAGCCGCCGACACCAAGTGCCGAGGAGATGAACTTCAATGTTCGGGCTGCCTATGACAATTGGCACACTGGAAATTACCTTTGTAAAAACTTCATTCTAAATTTTTTTAGATGACATTTTATACAATGTGTATTCCGTGGTAAAGACCTCCAAAGAAATGTGGGAGGCTCTTGTAAAGAAGTACCGTAGCAATGATGCAAGTACGAAGAAGTTTGTTGTAGCTAAATTTTAAACTACAAGATGGTAGACTCCAGACCCATCATGGATCAAGTGCAAGAGTTTCAACTCATTGTGCACGATGTCCACGCCGAGGGGATGCTTCTCCAAGTTGGAATGACTTCAAGAGCTATCTCAAACACAAGAGAAAAGAGATGACTCTTGAAGACCTCATCGTGAAGCTTCGCATCGAGTCTGACGTGCGAAAACATGATCTGAAGGTGAAAGGGCCGATGGACGCTAAGGTCAATCTGTTGGAGAGAGGCGTTCCCTCCAAGAAGCGTGCTCGCCCTAATGACAAGGGCAAAGGGAAGCAAAAGCTGACTCGCAAGTTCGATGGCAATTACTTCAACTGTGGTAGACCAGGCCACACGTCAAGAGATTATCGTGAGCTAAAAGGCTACAAGAAGAAGAAGCATGCTGCCCATGTTGCCGACAAGGAGTACGGTGATTAGGATGAAGGCGACCTTGCCGCCGTAGTCATCGAGGAGGTCAACTTCGTGGACAACCAAGGTGGATAGTACATAGAAACCGGCTCAACCGCCCATGTGTACGCCAATAAGACTAAGTTCGTGACTTACAAGGTTGTTGAGGAGAGGAAGCTCAACATGGAAAACCAAGCCTCGTCCGAGGTGGCTGGAGTTGGGGATGTGGTCCTCAAGATGACATCCGACATCCCAATTACTTTGAAGGAAGTTTACGCAAATGGAAGGAGAGCCTCTTCACGAGACTTGGGAAAGGTTTAAGAGTTTACAGATGCAGTGTCCCCACCACAACTTATCTCCAGAGCTACTCAACCAGTTCTTCTATGAGAGCCTCCACCAGAATTTCCAATATATGGTGGACAATGCAGCTGGAGGAGATATCGGGACAAGAACTACAGAGGAGCTATCAGAAATCTTTGAGAGTATGGCTGGAAACTCTCAACAAAAGAGCTCACGAGGTTCCGAGGAAGAAGGTGAATGAAGCAACCTGGAGCAACGATATGGTTAGACAGCTGGCGGAGCTCACTAGACAAGTTCAGGCCATCCGGACTGCAGATGAGTAACTGAGGAAGGCTCTTACTAATGAGACGTGTGGGATCTGTGGAGAGTATGGGCATGGTGCAAATACATGTGCACATGGAGTTGATTCCGAGGTGGAATTTGAGGAGCAAAGGAGTGGTCAAGTTAATGCTCTTCAATGATTTCAACCAATGCCAAAGTTCGATCCTTATTCCAACTCTTATAACCCCGGATACCTCTATCATCCCAATCTCTCATGGAGGCAACCGGTTCCACAAGGGCAACATATGCAACCTCAACAAGGTTTTCAGCATTATGCACCACCGCAACAACAATCTCAAGGATTTCAAAAGGTTTCGGTGGATGAGACCTTGAACAAGGTGGTTGAGTCACACAACAAGAGGTTTGAAACAATTGAGGCTTCGAAGAGGAGAATTGAGACGCAAGTTGGTCAACTAGTTGAGACTATAAGAGATTTCGTGCAGAGCACTAGGAAGGAAAAGCTTCCTAGCCAGGCTAAGTGAAAAAGTTTGGAAGGTGTCGAGCTCACGACATTAAATGAGCGCTTCGTGGGAGGCAACCCACGTTTTATTTCTTGTTTTCGGTTGATTTTAGTTGTTTGCTTTGTTTGATGTGTTGAGAATCTTATGTTGGTGTTACATGGTGCGTAGGGCATGACGGTTGGTATAAGAAGTCGAAAGGAGGACGGAATGAATAATGGAAAACGAAGAGCTAAGTGTTGGGGCGGCAGAAAAGTGCACCCAGCGATCGCTGGCTGGGGTGCAAGTTCAGAAGGTCAGAAAGCCATACTCAGCGATCGCTGGGATTTCCAGCGGTCGCTAGGATGTATGCAGAACAGAGGGCAGAGCGTAGACCCCAGCGATCGCTGGGATCCCAGCGGTCGCTGGGTCTGCAATTTCAGCGACCCTCATTACCTCTCCAGCGACCAAAATCATATTTTTATCAAACTTTCTTCTTCTTCTTCACCCCAAAACCAAAACCCTACCCTCAAAGTTCCCAAATTCCTCCATTCTCCACCCAATTCTTTCCTTCTAATCCCCAATTTCACTTACCCAATCCATCCTCTACACTTTCATCCAAAAATTTTCCAATTTCATCCATTAAATCCCTAAAACCAATTTCTCCATTCTTATTTAAATTTCCTCCATATTTTACCAAAACTCATTACTTCCTTCACCCCTAAACCACTATAACCCTCTAAAATGCCGAAGAAGTCGAAGAGGTCGTAGACGAAAGAGGAGGCTGACCAACCCAAGGTGAATATTCAAAGGCTCTTCCCAAATAGCAAATTCCCCATTTACAACCATGATGAAGGTGATATCTTTGACCGTTTGTATGATTTACCTTTTAATCTTGGACATCATTATGATTGGGATTTGTTTACTCGTTTAAATGTTCGTTCTCAACTCCGTACTTATTTGCGCACTTTGGGATTGTTGAAGTTAGCTGATCGTGGTCCGTTAGAATGGTATGTTGATTTTTCATTTGAGTTTATTTCATCTTTTCAATTGTATGATGACTATAACTCTTTTAACTGTCGACTGCTTGGTAATAAGTTTCGTGTGTCTCGTACTGATATGCATGTTGTATTTTGTTTTACCTCTCCGCGGGGTGCGGCTACGAGAACCCCTAAAGGGTTTAATCTCGTAGCTGCTTGGCATGAGTTAACCAATTTGCATATATTCTGTATCGCCTTGTTTTGCATTATGGTTTGCAGGTACCTGATTCATATGATGAAGTGGAAGGCGTCTGCCTCACTGCCACATTCTTAAAGAATGTTGGACTAGTTGCTACATCTGAGACTTCCTTTGTTCCATATGAACAAAGGGAGTGTGTCCGTAGCTATCGAGAGCGCGAGGCAGCACTTGAGAGAGAGGGACGTGCCGGTACTTCAGCTGAGGCGGCCCAGAGGACTGAGGAGGCCCCTCTCGGTGCTGATACCGAGATGGAGGAGGGCCTCTATGAGGGAGGGCAGCCCGAAGGGTACCAAGGCGGCTATGAGCAGCACGGCTATGCTAGTGGATCCGGCAATGGCTTTGGGTTCGGTTACTTCATGCGAGATGGCTTCCAACGATTCCAATCCGATCTCTTTTAAAGGTTAGATTCGCAGAACCACGTCCTTCACTCCACGGATAGCCAACTCCAGTCCATGGATACCAAACTCCAGTCTTTCGATACCCGTGTTACCTCTCTTGAGGAACAATGGGCTCGATGGACAGGACTACATCCTTCACCTCCATCCGATTATCAGGATCATCAAGATCCTCCTGCGTATTAGCTTTTTATTCTTCTTTTTTCTTTTTGTTTTGTTTTTATTTCTTTCATTGTTTCTATTTTATGCTTGGTTGTTCGTGTTTTTGTTTGCAGGTACCAATCTTGAGGATTCCCAGATTCTTGGGCTTGTTGTCGGCTTTATCTTATCAGGGAAGTTCTAACTCTCTTTCTCTTTTATTTTCTACTACGAGGGCGTAGTAGAATTTAAGTGTGGGGGGTGTGTTGAATCTCTTTGATATGTGTCTTGTGTTTATGTTGTTTTCTTGTTGTCTTTTGTTTTCCCCTACTTAATGATTTGCACGTTCTTTGCTTATTTGATCACGTCTTGTTGATAAATGTTGATGATTGATATGTGAGCCTTGTATGTGATATGTATAGCGGTACACTTAGCTTAGATTTGGTTCTTGATTGGGCTAGGTTGTGTGGTTAAGATGACATGTGGGGCATGTTGCTTTTATTAGTCGGTATGTATAGTGATCATGATTCGGATTATGAGTGATTACTCCCTAAGTAATGTGTTTGGTTTCCTAGAATTATAAAAAAATATATATAATAAACAAGAGTTTTAACTCTTAAAAAAAGTAATAAACGCTAGAAGGGCGTAAATGAGTGAGACAAGTCAAGTCCGTGGGTTCTACTCCTCTTATCTTAGATAATGAGTATGGAAAACCACATCGGGGCACTCAATGCGATCCATTGATGTTTAGACCCTATGATCACACCCTTATACGGACTTGTTTGTTTAACTTAAAAATTTTGGGGAACCGAATGTGTAGATGGTGGGAGATGTGAGATGTGTGCATATCGTGATCATGTATGTATTGATGAACTTAGTAACGAGCAATATTACATCTTAATTGAGTGACCGAATACGGTTGAGAATTGAGTCTAGGCTAAGTTTTCAAATGAAGGTATGATTGGTGGTTTGGCTTACATGTTAATTATTGATATGAATTGACACGTTGTGATTGGATTTTGCTTGAGGACAAGCAAATGATTAAGTGCGGGGGAGTTGTTTAGTGTGTTTTTGTTGCGTTTTAGCTCGTTGTGTTGTCGTGTCTAGGTTTTAGTTTTGATATTTCCATATTGATTTTAGTTCGTTTTTACGCCGGTTCTTGTTTGGTTATGTTTGTTGTAGGATGAAGTGAAAAAGGATGATTTGGACTAGGATTGGTGCGGCCGAGGCCATTGGAGCAAAGCCAGGTGAGGAAGAGGCGAGACAAGCATAGCACGAGATGGAGACGAGCACGAAGAGGAGCTAGCCGTGCACCCAGAGATCGCTAAGTACCCCAGCGATCGATGGGCTACAGAAGCGTGCAAAAGACTGAAGAGTGCAACCAGCGATCGCTGGGATTCTCAGCGGTCGCTAGGAAGTCTTCTACAGTAGGACCGAAGGGTGCAGCCAGTGACCACTGGCTAGCAGTTATGGGAGTACTTTTAATTGTTCTAGGCATCATTTTCAGAAACAACACCCATGTAACTTAAATAGAACTTCTCAAACACTTAGTTTTGACTGCTTTCTTAGTTTAGGATTTAAGAATTTCGATGGATTGAAGTGGATTCCGACTTCGGATTCTTACTTTTCAAGTAGTAAGCTTCTTTCTATGGTTTTCTTTCGTGATTCTACCTTGTATATGATGTTTGGCTAGATCCTCACTAGGATTGGATGTTTATGTTATTATTTGATGTTTGTTTGATCTATGCTCTTGATTAACTTATTTTGTATGGAGTTTAGTGCTTAATCACCATTAAATTCATATGTATATGTTAAGTAGATTGATCATTTGCTTGACATAAGACCAAGGGTTAATCAACATTATTCTAACCGGAAACGTAAGAATAATATTCTAAATGAGATTAAGTAATTACTAAAGGTGTGAACTGTATACGAAAGTTAAGATCACGGCCTAGTGTATTAATACGAAAGTACTTTTCTAGGCAACTTTTAGTATTCTTTATCTAGTATGGATGCATGATCAATTAGGCATTGAATAGGAATTAAGCATCTAATCATAAACCTTCAATCTGTTGGAATTCGTTTTATTGCTTTTGATCTTTACTTTTGTTGTTACAATTTATATTAATAGTATGTTTAGGACTTCATCTTTAACAATTTAGTACTAATAATTGATAGCCTTGCATAGTCTTCCTTTGAGATACGACATTCGGGTCGGCTACTACGTATTGCATTTTATTTAATTAATTTGAGATACGTTTTAAGTCGAACACCGTGAACAAATTGAGTCGTTACACGAGCAATCCAAGCTCCAAGCAAGGAGCACTGGAAAGCTCTTGTGAGAGTATTGAGATACCTAAAGTATACTCAATATTTTGGGCTAAAATTTGGGAGATACCCCCGAGTACTTGAAGGGTACTGTGATGCTAATTGGATCTCGGACACAAAGGATTCACTTTCAACAAGTGAATATGTGTTTACGATCGGGGGTGGAGCTGTCTCGTGGAGATCCACGAAACAAATGTGTATAGCCCGATCCACAATGGAATCTGAATTCATAGCTTTAGATAAAGCTGGTGAAGAAGCCGAGTGGCTGAGAAACTTTCTCGAAGATATTCCATGTTGGTCGAAGCCAGTGCCTCCAGTGATGATTCACTACGATAGTCAAGCTGCTATCGGGAGGGCAAAGAGTGGCTTGTATAACGGTAAGTCTCGACATATACGTCAACGACACAATACCGTAAGATATTTGATCACAACCGGAGTTATCACAGTTGACTATTTAAAGTCATTGGATAATCTAATGGATCCGCTAACCAAAGGGTTAAATCGAGATCAAATGTTTAAATTGCTAGAGGGAATGGGTTTAAAATCCACAACTTAAGGAGCTGTCATAGCGGTAACCCAACCATGATGACTGGAGATCCCAAGAACTTGGTTCAACGGGAAAACTAAGCTATGAGAGCTCGTGAGAGAACACTCATTGATATATCTATTCCCTAGAAGAGCACAATCGAGTGTTGAGAACTTGCCTAGTGGTGAGGATAAGTCTATGACTTTTAATGATTCTTTAGAGATAGAGTAGGGCAAGATACTCGAGAAAGAATCACATATATAAGTGTGAAGTGAGGGCCGCTTCTAAATAAACACTTATGAATCCAAAGGGGTGTCTAGGGCCCGAAATGAACACAAAACGTGAGAACGGAAAAGGTTTGAGGTGTTGAAGGTGTTGACATCATTGTCTAGGTACACGCCATGGAAGAATAGTTCGAAGCATAACGCTACTAATCCGTCTGTGTATCCGATGGTGTTGGCTATGGAAGGTTCAAAGCCATAAACTACCTATCCTAATACTTTAACACTTCGTGAGGACAAAACTTGTGTCTACATCTGCATTTGGGTTATTTCCACTCATGTGGGAGATTGTAGGAATCATTTTAAATAAATATATATTTTATATATATTTATAGTGGTCAATGAAGTTTGACCAAGTTTTAAATGACAAGACATTTAATTTTAAGAAAATTAAATGACTTAGAATCGATCTACGTTTCGAGTAGATGATCGTGGTATATTTATTTTCTCTAAACCGATTCCCGATGAGTGAGAAATAAATGTTTAAAGTTAGTCACTTAAAGTATGGAGTTATGTGTTTGGGACTAAAAGAGAAGAGAAACTCATGTCTCACATTGGTTATAAAACCAACATTCATCATGTATATAAGGAGGAGAAGAAACCTTATGGTTTGACAAGTTAGGTCAAGGACCATCTGGCGCGTGCCGGTCTGCTGTCCTGGGGCTTATTTTTGCTAGTGGTCTGTCCCAGACCACCTGTGCCACTGCTGTGCCACAGATGGCCTGGTGATCTAGTCTGGTGATCTAGTCCAGTGATCTGGTCTGGTGATCTGGTTCATAAGGTGGTCTGGTGCAGCTGGTGATCTGGTCCAGCTGGTGGTCTGGTCTAGCTAGTGTTCTGGCTCAGCAGACGATCTGGCCCAGTGATCTGGTCCAGCAGTGATATGGCCCAGTGTTCTGGCCTGGCCTGCTGCATGGTGATCTGGTCTGGTGGTCTGGCCTGTGCCATGGCATGTGCCAGACAGCTTGTGCCATGGCCTGTCCCAGACAGCTTGTGTCGTGGCATGTGCCACGACCTGTGCCATGGCCTTCCCAATGATCTGCTCAACAATTTGTGACAGTGATTTGTCCAACTTGAATTTATGAAGCTAGTTTGAACGTTTTTTGATATCAATCTGTGAGATCGATCTGGTGATCGATCTTTGATATCAATCTCCTTATCAACAAGCTAATGATTAATGTGGACATATGTATGTCCAGATTATGTGGATTAATTATAATTAAATTACCACTAATTTTGTAACTCCTGTAACATCCAGTGGCTTAATGAGGATTAAGAGCCATGAATGGACATTAATTACAATTAATTCATGTAACTCCTCTTGAGTGGGTTTGACCTATATATATAGGTGGTCTCCATGCATACCACACACAGACGAGAGATACACTTCATTCACAAGCTCATCTTGCTGCATCATCTTCTTCAAGCATCTTAGAAGGAAGTTTTGTCCTCAACCCTTTACAGTTCGCCGGAGCTCGAAGGTTTGCCGTGCTACCACCTTCGAGACGTAAAGCCGTTTTATCTTTGGAGACATCACGCCACACCGAGAGCACTACCGGGGCATATTTTATCTTGCGGAAAGAGGGGTCTTTCCTCGACTCGGCTTCCACCAGTTCCAGATTCTATTTTCTTTGTAATAGAAATAGAATAGCTGCTGTTCATCAATATTTCATTCCCAAATATTATTTTCCCACTTTTTCACCAACATAGACCACACTTTAAGAGAATATTTAAGGTTGATTCTCGTATGAGGACCATGTTTTATCAAGTACCTGGCCATTTTCACGGTCTTTGCCCAGAAGTGATGGGGTAACTCAGGTTGGGAAAGCATACAAAGAGCTCTCTCCAATAGAGTCTGATCATGCATTCTACTACATTATTTTGCTGATCCGTGTCCTTTACTATATGATGCCTAGCAATGTCTTCATCTTTGCAGAAGACATCGAACTCAGATAAATATAATTCATGGTCGTTGTATGTCTGCAACCTCTTAATTTTACTCCCAGTTTGGTTCTCAACCAACATTTTTCACTGTCTGAAACACTTGAAAGCTCCACTTTTGTGATACAACATAAAAACTCGGGTCATGCGAGAGTTATCATCGATGAACGATAAAAATATATTTTTGCACATAGGGAATCAACTCAAACTAGACCCCAACAATCTAAATGTATGTAATTCAACGTGTCTTTAGTCTTATCAATACTCTTTGGAAACATCTAATAATGTAGCTTTCCAAGAACGCAGTGCTAACAAAAGTCAAGGTCATCAACCTTGTGACCTTGGAGAAGATATGTAACAGCACAAAACCAAAAATAACCACCTATGATTATTGTTTAGATAATAATTAGAGTTCTTTAATATTTAAAAATAGTAAAAGTAAAAAAAATAAAAATATTAATCAAATAGTAAAACATATTAATAGTAAAAGTAGTATGTAATTAACACGTATGACCATACTATGATAAGCCAAAGCTAGGAGTAGGTTTTAATTTCTCACGCAGCATGTGTCACTCGTGCAATTCAACACTATACTAGACAGAAAATATAAGGAAGATATATGTGTATATATATATATAATAAAAAAAATAAGCGCATAAATTAATAATGAAATATCATAAAATTAATAGTAGAGTAATCTACACAGTCCCCAGCAACGATGTCAAAGTTTGATTGCACTATTTATGACACAAAAATAGGTGTAGTAATAGGGATTGCAGATTATCGTATCTACTGAGACCAATAATAAAAAATACACTGATTAAGTAATAAAGATATTCAATTATTATTTAAGCATCAATACATTTTGGTTGATTATTATAATAATTTATTAAATAAGCAGACAAGTTTGCGAACATTGGTTTAAAAAATCAAATAAGAATAAAAGAATTTCAGGGAAATATATGGACTCTAAATCAATTAACGTATTCACCTATTAAATGTAATTAACATATTTAACTCTAATTCATGTGAATGTTCACTCAAATATTAATATACTCCTCATACGACAGTTTACGAACGTTGATTAATACACAATTTATCACATGTGGGTATCAAGAACTAAAATACTAGCTCTCAAAAGTACGATAAGAATATCCTCCTACAATTCACTCATCTCCCTTAGGTCTCAAGACGAGATTTGTATTATGCTTCAAGGGATCGATTGCGCATTCAAATCGGATAAGACATCGAACACACAACTAGCATGCAATAATAATGGTTAGTTATTAAAACATGAAAATTAAAGCCAATAAACATAAACACTGATGTAGGAAATTTAGCAATTAATAATACAAATCCATAAATTTAAATAGGTTATACAAAGCCATATAATCACAAAAAGTGTTTAGCTACTCATAATGAAAATAATACTGAAATAAAATAAAATAAACATAAATCTCTTTTATAGATTCTCGATCCTCAATTGTCATTCTCCGATCTCGAATCTTCATCCAGAAAATAAAAATAAAGCTAGACTATAATTGTAAATGAATTAAATGTCATGAATCTGAATTATTTTTCATATGGCTCCACAATGATGTATATTTGTAGATTCTTGTAGTCCAAATAAAATATAAGTCCATATCTATCCATAAAAGTAGGATAAAAAAGAAAATAATTCAAAATAAAACACGCGTGCAACTTCGGCGATAACTACAGTTTGGTTGCCGAAGTTGCATCTAAAGAGTGACAACTTCGGCAATCGCCGATGTGGTCGCCAAAGTTGTCATGATTCTAGTAGCTTCGGCGACCAAAACGGCGATCACGAAGTTACTGTGCAAGAACAACGATCGCTCTCCCGTGGTTCTCGATCTTACTCTCTTCGGCCTCGACTCTGGTTTCTCATTCCGTGCATTTGTACTTTGAGACTTGGCCCCTTAATTTGTCTGGCACGCATCTCAATTCTCCATTTGTGCCACTATGCCTACATCATATTATTTTCTACCAAAATCTACACAAAAATGTAAAACCACGACACAAACGTAATATGACCAGAAATATGATAAAACGGACACAACACTATACGAAACACGATAAAATAAGACACGAAATATAACTAAAACTATCAAATGAAACATATAAAATTAGTGTTTATCAATCAATAACAAAAAATATTAAATTTTTCTACGAAATTCCTGCGCAAAATTATTAATCTGTCATGTTGGATAAGTAATGCGATTTCAATTTTGAATTTTTGTGAAATTGAACTCATTTTAAAAATTGAGTAATAATTAAAATTTGTATATTTTACGCAATATATAAAATTCATATTAAAATTTAAAATCCTTAAAAGTTCGTTTCTTCAAAAATCATTTAACCTTTATATTTATTAAAAAAAATTACTTCATTTATCTCACCATAAATGTTCACTTCTTTTTTGAGGTATAATTTTATATTAGAAAGATTAAGGAGTTAAGTTTATTTCTGAAAAACAAATTAAATCAATTTTTTAATTAGACAAATTAAAATGTAGAGTTGTGTAAATAATTTAATATTAGACAAATTAATAATTATATTTGTACGATTAAGTGAGATTAATTAAAATGCATTTTAAGGACAAATATTGAGATAAACGTAAAGTGGATGAAAATTTTATTTTTTACAATTTATATATTAAATATAATTAGTCCTTCTGAATCAAAAATCTACATGGTCATTGACAATTTGCCAACAATAATCTATTACTATATAAAAGCAAAATCACTACAATGCATTTTTCTTACCAAACCATTACTTTTTCCTCTCAATTTTGCAAGCCCATTAAGGGGTTCATCATTTATTTTTGTGTAGCTATTTTTTAATACTTTTACTATTTCCAAGAGTACTATTATTACCATTTTCATTATTTATCTATATCTCAATGATTTTACTATTTGCAAAAGTGTTATTATTACATTTTTCTTTGATGCAATAATGTTTTTATTAATTCTAATGGAATGAAGTTAACATTCAAAATGTTGAATTTAAACTAACCTAATATTGATTTTTAATATACACACACATATTTATATAAAATGTTTATGGTAGTTGTAATGGAATATTTACTTTTTTTTTTCAATAATCATTTGAAATATTTTGTGAAAGAATTATTGAATTTTACGCTACCATCATTCTAATTTAGATATTGAATTTAAACTAATAATTCATGTATATTTTCTAAATGATTAACAATATAAAAAATAATTAACATATGGAAGATAATTTTTGAGCCAATAAATTTGGAAAAAATTAAATTTTAAATTGATAATACCAGTATCCATGTTGAGTTGATATATTGCTTATTCATTTCATTTTTACCTATAAATTTAGTTGGTTGGAATTGCTTTATCTTTCTTCTTTCATTTATTTGAAATATTATGTATTCAATATTTTTTCTAACATAATTTAAATGAGTTGATTTTGTATTAATTCAAAGTAATTTAGGAGCTATTATAACTAATCTTATGTCTTTCTAATTATGACCTCATAAAAATAATAACTAAATGTAAATTGATAACTCTTTTTATTGTGTAATCCATATTTTTTAGCATACATTTTATTGAAAAATGAAAATTTGTATTTTACTTTTTTTTACAAAAATTGTATTTTACTTTTTTGGAGAATATACACATGATGATTATAATATAATAAATTTTTATATGTTAATTTACATTATATATAAATTATGGATTTATAAAATTTATTATATTATAAATACATAGATAGTTAAATATATTATTTCAATTTAAATATAAATATATCATTAATTACATGTTAAATATATAAAATAAACAAAATAGATGTGTTAAGCACATATGAAACTAAATATGATTAATTTCTTTATTATATCTATTATTTTACATGATATAAATAATTTTATTAATTTTTAAATATTTAAAATAAGATATTATTATTGCAATACGCAGCGCAGTCGTATGATATAAATAATTTTATTAATTTTTAAATATTTAAAATAAAATATTATTATTACAATACGCAGCGCAACCGTATGATATAAATAATTTTATTAATTTTTAAATATTTAAAATAAAATATTATTATTGCAATACGCAGCGCAACCGTATGATATAAATAATTTTATTAATTTTTAAATATTTAAAATAAGATATTATTATTGCAATACGCGGCGCAACCGTATGATAAATCTAGTATAATAAAAAAAACTGAATAGGAACATTAGTGCTTTCAAGAAATTATCTTATTTATAATCTAACTTTATAAGGTGACGAGGTGTTGCAATATGATTATTTTTCTATTAGATTGCATATTGAAATCAATATAAATTTCATGAGTGGAAAAAGGGAGGAAAATCATTTAGAACAATTTTCAAATACATAAAGATACCAAAAAGGCCACAATGACGTGGCATATGGGCAATATGTGAGGTTCCAAGCAGCCACGCGCTCGGCATGTGCTTCACATACGAATTTAAACGGCCATCATGACGCCATTTGCTGGGTTGGTGAAGATTGGTCTAACGGCGTTAAAGATCCCGCTGTTAAATGTGTACAACACAAGCTGAGAGTCCTACATGGCGACACACCATTGGGACCCACGCAGATTCCACATGTGGTACTTTTGTCGCTTGTGTCCAAAAGTGTGTCGGAATCAAGACGACACGTGACACTCTCACGCTTCAAAAAGTTGCATTATTTCCTGCTTTGATTGCTCACTACTCATTAGTGCCTCATCTTTGCTTTTTTATGATCTAATAATCATAACATCATCGATCTTTTTTACTCACTTCCTTTTTCTAAAAGTAATCTTGTTTTATTAGATCGTTTGATTAAAAGTGATTTTTTATAAAAAAAAATTATTTCTTAAATAAATCAATTTTATTTTATAAAAATTTACTTTTTTTAATCTTCATATAAATCTGATCTCTTAATAACGGTATTTAGCAAGATAGAAATATTACTTGGATACTTACCTTTTTATTGTGACTGGCACATTCATTCACTCAGTTCGGCGCCCATACATTATAAGGAAATATGATGAAGAAAGAATTTCATAAGGAGAAATAGAAACTAATCTTGATTCTTTATTTCTAGTAATAAATAATTTGATTAAATATTTTTTAATAAATAAATCAAATCATAATATTTCAGAATTAATATAATAGTACATTTTCGTGACTGAAATTTTAATATTAATATATGATATTTTTGATACAAAATATATCATACATATGTTATGTATTTCGCACGAGAAGATAATTACTTGCATATAGCAATTTGAAAATGATTTTTGATTAATGTTATACTCTTTGTTCGCCGCTCGCGAAGATCAAGGGGTATGTTGATATCGTGAAGGAAATCTTAAATGTGGACATTGGGGGTAGATTTGTTCTGAACATGGATGGAAGGACCGTTCTTCACTTGACGGTGCATGTAGAGAAGATGAGTTGTGATTGATTGATTGACTAGGATTTTGGTTTATTGATTGAGTTATTCGTCGTGATAGGGATGAATAATTGTGTTGTGATGTATAGATGAGTCAACCGATTCGGCACTAGTTAACCAGTTAATCGAAATTGGAAAAGTGATATCATTTGTATCGTTAAGTTCTACCCATTAACCAATAGAATCGGTTAATGAACCGATTTTTTGAAATATTTTTTTTATGTTGTAAAATATTAATTTAAGCCAACAATAATTCGACATAAATATTTTTCTAATAATAATTTGATAAAATATATTTCATTTCAACCAGTTAATTAATTTTAAACTATATAATATTTTATTTTTAATAATTATATAATAAATTAGTTCTCATTTCGGATTTTCAGTACTTATTACCTTGATACCGTTAACTTTATAATTTCAAGAGCTGATTATTGAACTATTTACTAAAAAAACTAGTACTTGATAACTGATTTTCGGCTCGGTACTGGTTCAGTACTAGTTATTCCCGAAAACTAATTACCAATTGACGCCCATGTGATGGAGACGATGTTGTTGATAGTATATATCAATTCAGTACGAAGTATGCGTTGTTATTTATTTTGTATATGCATTATACTTTGCATTACTATATCAATGAAACATATATATGGACTGCATATGTTATATTTATATTAATATATCATATATTTGATGTTATGTATTAAATAATTCATAACTGAATACATATATATTTATATTTATAAGCAATTTTTAACAGAGTACATATATATAAATTATATCGATAAATGCATTGCATCATATATATTTTCACTATTATATCCATCTTAATGAATGTTTATAAAATATGATTTACACTGCTAATTTCATACATAATAAAAGAACAAAATTGTTGTATGAAAAATTATGATTTGCATTGCGGATTCTCTACAATTACTTCTAAATTTTTCTCCAAATTTTGACTTTTTTCTTCCATCTAAATATTTTAATTTAGAAAGTAGTAGTTTTTAGTGAGAAATTTTGAATTTTAAATTTCGAACTTAATCTCTAAATTTTCGCGTACGTGTATATAATTTTACAGATATGCTGTTTTTTCATTGTTTAAACAAAACAATGTCCACACTGAAGTTATTTAAATAAATACATAATTAATCTAAGTCCCTGAATCAACGTAAATCGATCATCAAAATTGTTTCCTATTTCTTACACTACATGTTCTATTTATATGAACTCAACTATATATATATATATAGATTGAAAATACTTATATAAACTTGATAAACATTTATATATTTAATAACTCGTAAATATTAAAAGATATAAAATTAATTTTTTTAATAATTGGTCACTGAACCTATGACAATTAATTAATTATTAATAATATTAAAAATATACGTGTGTAAATGATATTTTGTGTATTTATATATGTGAAAATGATGAATTTCAATAGTTTTGGTCGTCATTGATCCTTGTCGATATGTTAAAAAAATTAATCACTATTCTCTTCTTCTACATTTTCTTAATTGTATATTTAGAGTGAATATGTATTTAATTAAATTGTGCGTATAAAGTGAAGGAATCACTTTCTAAAATAAAAAGAAATTGATAAATTTATGAACGAACAAAAATAATAAAATATAGAAATATTAATGAACGGATAAAATATTGTTTATGTTAATATGATGTGTATTATATATCTTTTCAATTAACATTTTAATAGAATTTTAAAATTAAGCATGTTTGACTTGAAAAAAAAAACTAAAATGAGTGGATATAAAAAATTATCCAGCAAAGTGAGGACACATGTTAGAAAAGAAGTATTAGTACGTTTAGACTATACATCAATTACATTAAGCAATCTTCGTTCAACAATTGATATCAAAGCGAGTACCTTAATTAGATAGAAATGATTGAATAGACACTATCATTCCTAGATTATGTTACAGAAGGAAAGGGTTGTTGTGCAGAGTAACTTTAGGATTATAATTATTCATGCAATAATACGATGATAAGTGATCCACTAAAAACTAGAAAGTATCCTGAATTAATATTCCTATTAGTAAGAACAAAAACATTGATAAAAAAAAGTGTTAATACATGGAGAGATTTTGATTTAATTGAATAAGAACAATATGTTTGGTCAATTTTCGTAAAAGTCTAACTTATTACGATATGTTCACACGTTTACAAATAAATGATCGATGGTTGTCATAAGCAAGTGTGTTGCAACTTGACATTACATGCAAGTTGCGACATTACATGCAAGTTGCGACATTACCATCAATGCAACTAAACTTGACATGCAAAATTATAAGCTTTAATATTCTACAAAACCCTATTTTCATGAAAATCCACCAATCTTTATGAAATCGATCGACTGGATTCTTATAAACACCTATTATTATATCATGCATGAAGAAAGCAAGAATTACGCCAAGTAAAACCCCATTTTCCGCATTTTTGCTTGGATTTTGATTTTCATACAGAAAAATTAAATATATCTTAATCGAAATATATTACTCCCTCCGTTCCATTTAAATTGATCACATTTGACTAAAACTGTGAGTGTTTTATTGATTTTCGATGCTAAATTGATCAATACAATTTTGTTTTTTTATTTTAGCAACGAAATTTTTCTGTTAGTAAAACAAGAAATTCCGTTACTAAACGGATTTGCAACAGATTCATTCGTAGTATTATCGATGATTGCTAAAAAATTTAACAACGGAATATATTCCGTTACTATATATAACAATGAAATTGTAACGGAATTTCCGTTTCTAAAATGATTTCTTCAAATTTAGTAATGGAATTGTAAAGAAAAATTTTGTTACTAAATTTTTAATAACGGATAATTCCGTTACTAAAATTTAATTACAATTTCATAACAATTACGTTGTTAATCCATTAAAATTTAGAAACGAAAAAATTTTTCATCATTATTTCCTTGCTATATAATGCATTTTTTGTAGTGTATGTTGTAATTATTTTATTTATTATTTATTATTTATTATTTATTTATCAATGAAGAAATCATAGTTTTACTTATTGGATGCAGAGTTTGGAGTTTGGAGCCTGGAGAGATGAAAATTTAGAATTATGTAATTTATATAGTTTTGTATTGAAGTATATATAAGGATACATTCATGTGTATTTTTATTTCAAATTGTTGAAGATATGATGAATTTATAATTATTTATTTACTTTTTTTAGTTTGATTTTTTCCATGTTAAATTTTATTTTTTTCTGTCGATTCGATAATATATATATCAACATTTTCCGACCTCACAAAATGGCACACTTAGCTTGTAGACAAATTGAGTCTTAATATTTATCTTAATCTTAATCTTAATCTTAAATCTAATCAAAATATCGTATTCTTGGGCATGTCGGAGTTGCTATTGACATATTCAAATAAACAACTAAATATATTATAGATTAGTCCGCTCATTTTCGGAGTTTCGTCTCATATCTATATCATAATAGTACATATATTCTTTTCATCCCATTTTAAATTTCACATTTAATTTTTGTGGCTAAATTATGTCAGGGTTTATATATCTTAAAGTATGCTTTGTGCTTAGACGTTGTATCAAACTTGTTTTCAGTTTCATTTTAATTTATTTTCTATCGTTGATTTGTTATTTATTTCTTTTTATATTGAATTACAAATAAGTTCATTTTCTAAAATTGTAGACTGTGTAGTGGATCCATGATCACAGAAGTTACACAGTTAGCTACTTTGTAGGACAAAGCTCACAATTAAGATAGACTTAGACATTCTAGTCGGTAAAGACTACAATATCATTTGATACGAGAGCTGACCTTAATTAACCCGCATAATGATATCGGTATGTATAAGCTGACGCACATGCTTTGTGTATACATATTGAAAGGTTTCACAGTGAGATAAGTTTTATGTGTTGTTGCTTAGAACGAGCATTGAAAATTAATTATTTCTTAATCCGTGACAATGACATTAGTATGCATGACTAATTATACGTTGATTTGATTCATTTATACTTGCAGGTTTTTCGTAACTCCATATAGTAATGTCTTGGGTAGTAATGATTGGTTTAACAAGAAGTACTCGATTGTCAGTCTCACAGAATCGCGCCTCAGTGACACGAGTTGATTAAATCCGCGTAAGACGTTCAGAAATGTTTGTTGCATAAGACACTTGGCCGCTTGAAACTTATTCCATATGCAATAATCAAAGTCTGAACCAGATCACTCACGAATATATAAACTAATTAATTTTAAGTTGTTAGCAAACTCAAATTAATTAATGGATTTAGTAAATCTTAAACGTGAGAAAGAAGGAATGATAAAAGGGTTACATCCGTGATTTGAATGAATGAGGATAAGCTCAATATTTATACTATAGTGGAGTCGATAAATATTTATAATATAATTACATTTTATTACATTTTCATAGAGTAATTAATTTGAAAGTTAAATTAACTTAATAAAATAATTAATTTAAGTCTAAGTTTGATAAAGACAATTAATTAAATTTAATTGGGTCAAAATGACTTGAAAATTAATTAAATTAAGCTATGGATTTGACTTGGTCAAATGAATTTGAATTATTCAAATTCAAATTGATTTGAATAATAGATGAAATTGTAGAGAAATAAAAGTAGGATTTTAATTATATTATTTGAGATCTTTATCCATTCACTTCAGAAAATCTAACCGAGTCCAAAATATCTATAAATATGGATAAGAAGGTGAACCGCTTTCTCTCTCTCCACAATACATAGAAATCGGCCAAGAGAGGATTAAATCCTCTCATTATTTTCGAAAATTTAAAAGCACTCAGAGCTCTATTGTGGTTCGTTGGTGACGACTCAATTCGTTTCTCCGCAAGCGAAAGACTAGCTAAGGAGAAAGTGAATTCCACAATTAATTCTCGTGTGTGGTATTATGTGTTAAGAATTAATTAGTTGTATGATATATTAAATATGTGGATTATGCAAAATTACGAGCCCCTCTGGATTCTATCAAATTATATTTAATAGATTCACTTAATTATTTACTTACATATAACAAATTTTGTAATTATAATTTAATGTCACGATTCTATCCACTAATTAAAAAATGTTGAAGAGGCGGAAAACAACTTAAAAGCTATAATATATATGATATACAATTATATGTTGAAAAAGAATGTGACAAGTAATGGAAAGTGTTAGTATTATATAACAGTAGAATATTAAAAATGTAGAGTCAGTACTATTTTCTGTGTCGTTTGTTGTATATATTATGGTTTTTGCTTTGGATTGGTTGAGAAATATATTGAAGTAAGGAATTTCAAAAGGAATATCAACAACAGTTGTAGAGTGGAGGCATAATTTTAAGTGTAGTTTCAACCTCAAATGTTATTTGATCCTTATTTTTTCCATCATATATTATATATTCCTTATTCTTTAACGATTTGGACAGCCTACCACTCGATTTTTGCGTCTAATAATAGACACTTATTTTTATTGCGTACCAATTCTCATCTTATATATGTTAAAAAAATGTTATTTTCAAATTTATGTGCTTTAATGGAATTTATCTGAACATATATATAATTATTTCTAATATTCTATATAAATTTTAATTGATTTAAGATTAATAAATTAAAAGACCAAAATAATTAAAAATAAAAATAAAAATAAAAATAAAAATGAAGATGAAGATACCATAAATAATCATGTATGGTTGTTACTTGTTTGTCTGACCATTTTCTTCATTTATTATCTGTATCCGATGAAATTCCAAACAATTAAATAAAAAATAAAAATCCCCACAAACAGCGACCTAATTTAACAAATTTGTTTTTGGTATTTTTAGTGTGACAGATTAGTATTATAAATAAAAGAAAGAAATTAAAGAGCAAAAATCTCTATTCCCACCACTCTCTCCCATTCTTTATATATGTCACGACACTCTACTACAGCAGCAGAGATAATAATCATCACAAGTCAAGCCTCCTTCACCTCTCCCTCTCCTTCTACAAACTCCACCTTCAATGGTCACCGATTCCACCCCCAAACCCACCTCCAACGGCGAGGATGCCGCGGCTGAGCGCTGCTCGGTGGAGGAGGTGGCGCTCGTGGTGCCGGAGACCGACGACCCTACTCTACCCGTCATGACATTCCGGGCATGGGTACTGGGCCTGGCCTCGTGCGTGGTGTTGATGTTCCTCAATACCTTCTTCATCTACCGAACGCAGCCGCTCTCCATCTCCGCCATCCTCATGCAGATTGCGGTGCTCCCCCTCGGGCGGTTCATGGCGGCGACGCTGCCGGAGAGGGAGTTTAAGGTGTTCGGGCGGTGGCCCGTGAGCCTCAACCCGGGACCCTTTAATATCAAGGAGCACGTCATCATTACTGTCATGGCGAATTGTGGGGTCTCCACCGGCGGCGGCGACGCCTACTCCATTGGCGCCATTACTGTGATGAAGGGGTATTATAAGCAGAGCTTGAATTTTCTCTGCGCGCTTTTGATTGTGCTCACCACTCAGGTACTCCATTTTTTTATTTAAAAAAATGTTTTCGAGTTTGGGCCTTGAATTTTGTTTCTGATTTTGTGGGATTCTGACTTCTGCCATGTGGTGTATACGTTTGTGGGATTACTTCTTTTTGCTTTTTTGTTTTATTTTTTGTTGTTTTTATCTGCGTCGTGTCTAGAAATGCAAGAGTGGTATATATTGAAAAATGATGCAGTTTTCTTGTTCAGAGTGACTGAAGTCATTAATTTCTTCGAGTTTCGGCATTGAATTTCGTGGGATTCTGACTTCTGCTTTTATTTACATTTAATTTTCTTTCTGGGTCATGTCTAGGAATGGAAGTGATGTATAGGGGCTGTTTGGTTGCATAGATTAATTATAGATAGGATTTATCTCATGATATGCTGTTCAATTGAGCAGACTCAGTTCCATAATTAATTTCGGGACTGTCGTGTATAATTTTTCTTGGCCTCACTTGCAACAAAACGAATCTCGGCTAATTTCGGTTATGAGTTTCGGATCAAATGTTGTTTCTCATTTTATAGGAATCTGACTTCTCTGTGTGTATGTGTGTGTTTCTTTTTCAGGATCATCTCTAGAATACTGAAATGATGCAGTTTTCTTGTTTATAGTAACTGCACTAAAAGATTGAATTCTCTAGGGACTCCCAATAAATTTCAGGATATGTATTTATATTTGTGCCAAACTTCTTATGTCCGTGCTTCTTTGTATTCATAAGAATTTAATGATGAAATAGAAGCAAGTCAAGTCATGATATTCTAGCTAAAGCATTGGCATCAAGCAACATGATAAAATAATTTGAAAATGCTTCTCTGTTCCCTATTAATAATGTTTGTGTTATGGTTGATTTATGTTTAACGAATTGCAGATGGTGGGGTATGGATGGGCTGGGATGTTGAGGAAATACTTGGTTGATCCAGTTGAGATGTGGTGGCCGTCCAACGTCGCCCAAGTTTCGTTATTTAGGTCCGTCTTATTCCCGAACCCTCCATCTTTTCTTCGTAAAATTACTTCTCAAAAGCATTGTGGTTGATAGGTTTTATTTGAGAATATGATTTTGACTGAGAATGACTACCTAGGCTGACTATTCATAGCTCTGCATCGTTCCATTTCTCATTTTAGCATCTAGTTTTCCATTTGGAAAAAAGGGAACATTTATAAAGTGTAATTTTGTTGGGAGTTCATTGAATTTGGATTGCCATCATCATACTGTTTCATGCACTATATTTGCAAAGATAATGATTGGATGATAGCAAGATATAAGAGGAGAATAAATCAATAGAACGAAAAGATTGCTTCCTCTCTAGTTGTTGGGTGTAATTTGAAATTCTCATGCTGTAAGATTCTGAAAATGAACATGTAGAATAAAGATGGCCTTTCCACTAGTCCACTTTAAAAGGACATGATTAATGATAGGAGAATATGTGTTATAGTCTTTCCTTTTATTCCATGATCTTGATGTTTGGATTTGTGGCATTTTTTCAGGGCCCTTCATGAAAAAGAGCATAAGTCAATGGGGATGACGAGGATGCGATTTTTCCTCATATGCATGGCTGCAAGTTTCATTTACTACTTATTTCCGGGATACTTATTTCAGATTTTGACATTCTTTTCATGGGTGTGTTGGGTATGGCCTCACAGCATCACGGCTCAGCAAATCGGTTCCGGTTACCATGGCCTGGGTTTGGGTGCCTTCACCCTTGACTGGGCAGGGATTTCAGCCTACCATGGCAGCCCGTTGGTGGCACCGTTTCATTCCATTCTCAATGTCATGGTTGGATTCATCATGTTCATATACATCATCGTCCCCGTCTGTTACTGGAAGTTCAATACCTTTGACGCCCGCAAATTCCCCATATTTTCTAATCAGCTCTTCACTTCCAGTGGCCATAAATATGATACTACTAAAATCTTGACCCCACAATTTGACCTCAACATTTCTGCCTATGAGAAGTATAGCAAGCTTTACCTTAGCCCCCTCTTTGCCCTCTCGATCGGATCAGGATTTGCAAGATTCACAGCAACGCTCACTCATGTTGCGTTGTTCCATGGCAGGTTGGCTCCTTATCTGAAGTCTTATTATTGTATAATAACTGGAGATAATTAACGGTGTTTGTGTTGGGCAGTGATATTTGGAAGCAAAGTAGATTGGCTGTGAAGAACGCGAAAGTTGACATTCATACAAAGTTGATGAAAACCTATAATCAAGTGCCTCAATGGTGGTTCCTCGTTGTACTTGTTGGCAGCATCATCTTATCCATAGTGATGTCATTTGTTTGGAAAGCAGACGTGCAGCTACCATGGTGGGGGTTGCTCTTCGCATTTGCCTTAGCTTGGATCATTACACTCCCTATCGGAGTCATTCAAGCCACTACAAACCAGGTTAAAAGTTCAGCCTATGTGATCAATAATTCTATGCTTAAAATGGAATCTAAATTTTTGTGAATTCTTGTGAACTCGTGTTGCAGCAACCTGGATATGACATTATCGCGCAGTTCATTATTGGGTATATCCTTCCGGGAAAACCCATTGCAAATCTTCTTTTCAAGATATACGGACGAATCAGCACAATACATGCTCTTTCATTCCTCGCTGATCTTAAACTTGGGCACTACATGAAAATCCCACCAAGAAGCATGTTCCTAGCTCAGGTACCCTTATCACTATATGAATTAAGTTTGATATAATCTAAGGGGTTATTCATAGTTTATAGAAGAAATGTAATTTATGGCTGTAAAACAGAATTCATTAAAATTTGAGGTTATGATTAATAAATTGTTGTGAAGCCCTCTCACTTTCATGAATTGGCCTTTGTAGATGGTTGGAACACTAGTTTCTGGCACGGTCAACCTCGGAGTTGCATGGTGGATGTTGGAAAGCATAGAGAACATCTGCGACATCGAGTCATTGCATCCCGATAGCCCTTGGACATGTCCTAAGTTCCGCGTCACCTTCGATGCATCGGTGATTTGGGGTCTCATCGGGCCCGAGAGGCTGTTTGGAGCAGGAGGGTTGTACCGGAACCTCGTCTGGTTGTTCCTTGTCGGAGCAGTCTTGCCCGTTCCAGTATGGGCACTGAGCAAAATGTTCCCAGAGAAGAAATGGATCCCTCTCATCAACATACCGGTCATATCTTATGGTTTTGCCGGAATGCCACCGGCAACTCCAACCAACATAGCTAGCTGGATTGCTACGGGGACGATATTCAATTATTTCGTGTTCAAGTACAGAAGGACATGGTGGCAAAGATACAACTACGTGCTATCGGCTGCACTTGATGCCGGGACTGCTTTCATGGGCGTTTTGTTGTTTTTTGCTCTGCAGAATGAGGGGAAGATCGTGAAATGGTGGGGATCACAGCCGGACCACTGCCCGCTGGCGACGTGCCCGACAGCGCCGGGGATTATGGTGGAAGGTTGTCCTGTCTTCCATTGATGGTGATGATGTGGTGAGGATATAAGAAGTTTGGTGCAATTTTGATTAACCAATAGCAGATGTGATAATGAAATGTTGTGGGGGTGATATAAATCTAGAGTGGTAGAGGAATTAGATTTTGTTTGAAGAATGGAAGGTATCTTTGTTGGTTAGAGTTGAGTGTGAGTTAGAGAAGGACCACCATTAGTAACATAGTCAACTCTTCAAAGGTGAAACTCTTATGAATATTGATATATATTAAGAAGAATAAAACTGTGAAAAATACTTCGTCCCTTCATAAAATTATCACGTGTTGTGAGAGAGTTTAGTAATTTTTTGAAAGTGTGAATTTCAACAAAGAAAGAGTATCACAAAGTAAAAAATACGTGAATTTGAATTATTGTAAGATTATATCTAAAAATGAAAAAAAAAACACTTTTGTTGAACATTCCAAAGAGAATAAAATAAAAGTATACTCCACTTTTTGTTCCGTGGAACTTCAGAGTGATAGAAACTATGTTCATTATGAGTTGAAAATAATAGGGTTTTGAGTCTATAAATACATGAACTTATAATAAATTTTGATTTTATAAATACATGAATTTATAACAAATTTTGATTTTTAATATGAACTTTGAAATGTGTCCACAAATACACCAACTTAATACATTGTCTTTTTTTTTATCCGAAATTAAAAACACCCTAATTAAGTGCTCATATGGAACTCCAAATTAATTATATGGAAAAAATTTATCTGACGCAGACAAATCTGTATGAGGTAGACACTTTTTAAATGATGTAGAAATTGATTAAAATATTATTTTCTTTAATTATTAATCTAAAATTAGGGATTAGATTAATACATTATATCAGAGTTTAGATTAATACTTAAAAAAAATAATCTTTAAGTAATATATATTTTCTCCCACAATCTTTAAGTATCAATATAAATCGTATTAATCTAAACCGTAATATATATTAATCTAAAATAATATATACAATTGATCTACATATTATTACTCATTTTATCCTATTAAAAGTGGTTTATTTTGACTACAAACACTCATAAATTTAATTAAATTAAATCACTTTTAATAAGACAGATAAAATATTCAAGTCGTTTATTTATTTTAAACTTTCGATTGTCCTGAAAACTAGTTTCTTGCAATGTAAAAACCAAATCTGCTGCAAAATCTTGAAGCAGAGTGCTCCACTAATCCCCATTTTTGTCAATGAAATAACATAATTTCTCTTTATCTTGATTTATATTTAAACTCTCAATAAATATTCAATAAGAGAATGAATACTCATTTTTTATTTATTTCATTCGACTCTTTTACTTGGTTGATCTTATGATCATTTCATTTTTAATAACGATTTCATTCCTCATAAGAATGACCATTCGTTTTCATTCATTCTCCATCACATGTTATGACACACTCTAATAAAATGAAACAGAATTATGGGAAAAGGTGCACTTCTTGTGTCATTTACTCCATAAGAGAATAAAGAAACTTGGAGAAGAGATAACAGAAGGAGAAAATATTAATTGCATTGTGTTCATGCCGCAAAAAGATTACAACCTTTGTCCTATAAAGAACTGAGAAAAGAGGACAGGTGCAACCTAACAAAAACATATCATGTTACTAAAGCAAACGACGACACGTGTTGCAGTAACTTAATTCACTCAACTCATACCCTAGTCCATAACATAATCTTTAAACCTTAGGGGAGCCTTTTTATCTCGTTTGGACCGTGTGAGCTTTGGGCCTTCAGTGTCCCTAATATCACTTGAATTAGTTGCTTGTGGATGACCCAACTTCAAAGTTGCTCTCTTTCTGCAGTGTTTTATCAATTGCCCCATTTTCCAAATCGACCTTGCCCTCAAGGTCTAGAGTAGGATAAATTTTCAAAAGCATAGACAAATCCTCCCAAGTGGCTTGTTCTGGTGGTTCACCATCCCACTGAATTAGAGCTTGCCTGTGTATTTCTCCATTCTTGAGAACAGTACGAGTAGCACAAACTGCAACAGGTTGCGATATTGAATCAACTTGCAGAGTGTCAGGTGGTAAAATACAACTTGTTACAGTTGGATCTCCTTTGAAAGGTTTGAGACGAGAAATATGGAAGACAAGATGAAGTCGACAACCTGGCGGCATTTCGAGCTTATACGAAACAACTCCAATACGCTCCAAAATCTTGAAGGCACCATAGAAGTGTTATGATAACTTGTGGGAGATCGGCTTGGAAAGAGATTTCTGGCCATATGGTTGAAGGCGAAGCAACACGAGATCACCTACAATAAATTCAAGCTCCCTTCGTTTGTAATCTACTTTCTGTTCATTCTGTTTTGTGATTGCAACAAATGTAACTTCAATTGGAGCAGCAAAGCATCTCATTCATTCAACAATTCATCAAGTGCTTGTATCTTGGTCGTGCCTGGTGAGTACATCGGAATGTTGGGAGGAAGGAGACCATATAAAGCTTGATATGGTGACATTTTAATACTGCTGTGGTAGGCTGAATTATAATGATATTCTGCCCAACAAAGAAAAGACTCCCACGTAGTAGGCTTCTCAAAGGTGAATGCCCTCAAATATTGCTCTAAAAATCTGTTAACTACCTTTGTTTGCCTGTCCGATTGCGGATGATAAGCAGAGCTATGGCGCAATTTAGTGCCACTCAATTGAAATAAAGATTTCCAGAATTGGCTCATGAACACGGGATCACGATCACTCATAATTGAAGTTGGAAATTTGTTTAACTTGACTACCATTTCTATAAAAAGGGCAGCCACTTTAGCAGCAGTAAAATGGGAAAAAAGAGGGTTGAAATGAGCATACTTGAATAAGCGATCAACAACCACCAGAATAGTCGTGAAGCCTTGGCTCAAAGGCAAACCAGTGATGAAGTCCACAGTTAACGATTCCCACACACCTGCCGGTATCGGAAGAGGTTGTAATAGGCCAGCGGGCAGTTTGATAGAATATTTAGTTTGTTGGCAAACAAGACAAGCGGCAACAAAACCATGCGAGACCAATACTAAACCGCAACCAACCACACTAGGGTGCGCTTAATACTCGCATGACCCGCCATTGGAGTAGCGTGAGCTTCATACAACAACAGAGGAATAAGGGATGAGTTAGCACTTAGGAAGTAACGCCGTTGAAACATTAAAATTCCATTGCTCTCAAAAAAATTCAAACCAAATTTCTCCTCTCTCAGCTGCTTCTTCATGTTGATGATGTCGGTAAAGGTAGAATTTTCTTGGCGAAGGACTTCCAAAATATTAGCAACATGTGTACTGCACGCTTGGAAGGTGCATATTGTGGAATTTTCAACAAGAGATTTATTAGCCTCGTTGGGACGGCGAGATAGGGCGTCAACATCAAGGTTTGAACTTGCGATCTTATAATCCAAGCAAAAATGAAATCTCATTAACTTGCGAACCTAAAATTGTTGCTTGGGCGTTTGAATCACTTGTTGTAGAAGTTCGCTAATGCTCTTATGACCAGTTATAAGGATAAAGAACCTTCCTAAGAGATATTGGAGCCACTTGTGCATGGACGCAACAATTTCATGCAATTCTTGAGATCGCATAACGTGGTACATCCATTTTTATAGACTGCATAACAGTAGATACTTCTTGAGATTATGGAGAGTTGGATGAAGAAGAACCTTTGTTAAATCCATGACCAGGAGTGTTTGATGTTGCTTGGAGTTTAGCAAAATGGGAATCCACCGAGAGTTTGAATTCATGCAGCGGTTTTGCCGACGCTTGACCCGCCGCGAAAATTTGCCCTTCGAGGTGAGTTTGAAGGTCTTTCAAAGCAGCAATAATGTCTGATTCCGCCATATCAAAACTCAATGAAAGAACCAAATGATACACTCTAATAAAATGAAACAGAATTATGGGACAAGGAGCACTTTGAGTGTCATTTACTCCATAAGAGAATAAAGAAACTTGGTGAAGAGATAACAGAAAGGAGAAAATATTAATTACATTATGTTCATGCTGCAAAAAGATTACAACCTTTGTCCTATAAAGAACTGAGAAAAAAGGACAGGTGCAACCTAACAAAAACATATCATGTTACTAAAGCAAACGACGACACGTGTTGCAGTAACTTAATTCACTCAACCCATACCCTAGTCCATAACATAATCTTTACACCTTAGGGGAGCCTTTTTTTTATCTCGTTTGGGCTGTGTGAGCTTTGGGTCTTCAGTGTCCCTAATATCACTTAAATTCGTTGCTTGCGGCTTGCTTGTGGATGACCCAACTTCAGAGTTGCTCTCTTTTTGCAGTGTCGTATCACGTTATTAAACATTTTGAAAATATTAATCAATTAATTAATATAATTTAAGTTAATAAAAACTTCTGGTTTCAAGTGGAAAGTAGTTACAAAATAACAATCTTAATAAAATAATAAAACAATTATTTTTTTCCAGAACGTCTATATAAATATATAGGTGCTCACAATATGACTAAAAAATACTTTTCATTATTTTTTATTACAAAAGTTAATAAAATAGTTTTACTTAAAAGAAACCAACAATATTATGATCCATGAAGTATAAACTAATAATTCATGATATTATGCCGTGATGCTTGTTTAATTATATCTCAAAAGATTTAGGTTATAGTCTATAGATTCTCCATAGGGATAGTAATAGAGTATAATAATTATGGATATTAGCTATTCATACCCTCAAATTAAATAGATATAAAATTGTACTTACGAATCGTGAATATTAAAATTACTCAAACCCCATTAACCACCTTTATCGAGTAACAATTACCCACCTAAAAATCTCATTATCCTCAACCAAGACAGAGTATATTGCTGCTGGGAGTGCATGTACTCAACTACTTTGGATGACAAAGACGCTAAAAGATTATGGAGTAAACAACAAAGGATTCAAGCTTTTGTATGATAACAAAGGAGTTATCGATCTATCCAATAATCCAGTAAATCACTCGAGGGCCAAACATATTGACATCAAGTATCATTTCATTAGATATTTAGTGGAGGAACAAGTTCTTGATCTTCAATGTATATCCACAAATTCTTAGTTGGCAGACATATTCAACAAGCCGTGGGATGGTGAAAATTTCGAGTATTTACGCATATCCTTTGAATTGTGTATTGTCTAAAAGAACTGGAAATCATCTATTCTGAATGATGATTGTACATATATTGTTGAATTTTTTGTTCTACATTACTTGAATCTAGCACGATGTCTTGTCGCAGATTTTGAACCAGTTTCAGTGCGACTAGCTCTGATGTCATTACGTGTGTTTCTTGAACTTGAAAAGGAGTACAACTATGAGGCACCAAGTGATCGAAGTACTTCTATTTGAGATTCAAGGGGAGACTATTGATCATGCCCCAAAATTTCCATGTTCTTGGCATTTCTGCATTTTAACAAGGGGGATTAAAGAAAGGGTCTCGATGCTGATGATGCTAATTCGCACTTATGATATGCTATTATTGCTGATGTTGACATGCTCAAAGTCAAGTATGTTGTTATCCTAACTAATATTTTTGTTGTGGTTTCTCGATGATCGCTATACTTGCTTTGATATATGTTTATGCATGCATGAATTCGATTATGTCGCTACACATGAATTTAGCAAGGGGTAGTCTTGCTCATCATCCTTGCTTTTATGTGTTTTGTTCAACCTAAATTTTACTTAGGTTCTCGCAATAGTATGAGATCAATTGTAGTGCAATAAGTTGACCCTAGTCGAATCTCACGGCTAAGTAGGGAATTTTCTTTCTATTTAACATAAAAAATATTAAATTTCTAAACACTCTAAAAAGAAGGTTTGTAGATTTAGAATGAATTAAACAAGACAATAAAGTAAATAGTAACCTGATTAAGAGTACAGATAAAATGATAAACTAGAACTCGCGAATTCTCTTTATGGTGATAATAAACGAGACATTTGTTTCCACAACAAATAATTACACAAGATCATCTAATATATTCTTTAACCATAACTTTCGTATCCAAGAAAGAAAACATATTAACTAAAAGCATGAAAAGATGCTAATCAACCACTCGTTTCCGGTTAGATCGATTCCGTTTGAACTTTAATCTTCGACAAACTAATCTTTCGACCCCGTTTATCATTCAATTAGAATTGAGCATTGATCAAGTGCTCATAGAATAACTAAACTCATTCAAACGACAAACGTGCATAAAACCATAAAATCATCACACCACAAATATAATTCCCTAGTTCTATATATAAATTTAGCCAATCATAGCAAAAAAGACAAAAATCACAGAAATAGAAGAATTTATCGGTTCAAAGATAGTGAAACTGAAGAATCTTACTTATCTCGGTGAAATCCGAGTCCAATGTAATGAAAAGTCTTGAATCCGTACTAAAAATCCAAAATTGGAATGTAAAGTTCTAAAAGAAAACTACATAGAGAGAATTTTTTTCAAACTGAGAAATGATCCTATTTTTAAAACCGGTGTGTTTTATTTCCACCCCAAAAGTATCAGTCCAATTCCGGTTGAAAATGCAATGAGGGTTGGAGTAATTCTCTAGAAATGAATACAACCACACCCAATGTTTATCATTGATTTTGTTCAACTTTAATCTTCGACAAACTAATCTTGCGACCCCGTTTATCATTCAATTAGAATTGAGCATTAATCAAGTGCACATAACATAAATAAACTCATTGAAACGACAAACGTGCATAAAAACAACAAATCATCACACCACAAATATAATTCCTTAGTTCTAGATATAAACTTAGCCAATCATAGCAAAGAAGACAAAAATCACAGAAATAGAAGAATTCATTGGTTTAAAGAGAGTTGAACTGAAGAATCTTACTAATCTCGGTGAAATTCGAGTCCAATGTAATGAAAAGTCTTGAATCCATACTAAAAATTCAAACTTGAAATGGAAAGTTCTAAAAGGAAAGTACGTATAGATAGTTTTTCCAAACTGAGAAATGATCCTACTTTAAAATCGTCGTGTTTTATTTCCACACCAAAAGTATCAGTCAAATTCTGGTTGGAAATGCATTGAGGGTTGGAATAATTCTATGGAAAGGAATATAACCACACCCAATGTTGGTCGGAAATACAGTGGCAGTTGGAGTAACTTTCTGGAAAGAAGTAAATCAATCATCCAATGCTGGTGGAGACGCAATGAAGGTTGGAATAACTCTTTGGAAAGAAATATACCAATCGCTCAATGTTAGTTGGAGATGCAGTGAAGGTTGTAATATGTGTTGGGAACCCCACAAATAACTTAAGTTTTGATGATGTTCTCTCGAAAAACACACTTAGGTGTATTCATGTTCTGTGTTACTTCTGTCTGTTTCATATGTGACAGAAACATTAACATATAAAGTGTTTCTGTTAGGAGGACATATTATTATTTAGTCTTGTTATATCTTGTTTAGGTTCCAACCTATGAAATCATTCTGTTTTAGTCATTCAGAAGGACCAGAATGTTAAACAGACTGAGGCAGACAAGAAAAGATTCAACAGAACTATCTTTGGTTCTCAGACAGAAAGTTGAACCAGAGAGCCTCAACCAGAAAGTTGAAGCAGATCAACTCAGACAGAAAGTTGAACCAGAGAGCCTCAACCAGAAAGTTGAAGCAGATCAACTCTCAACCAGAAAGTTGAACCAGATCATACGAGACCAGATCAATATTAACCTGTGTTCAACCAGATCAACTAGGACCAGATCGATATTAATTTGTACTCTACGAGATCGATCTCGACCAGAATGACTACAACCAGATCAACACTCAAATGCTGAAATCAGATGATATCGACTAAGTGTCTATGAATCCCAAAGTCTAAACTAAGCCTTTCATACCACAGAAGGAAGAGAATCAATCAAGACAAGAAAAAGGAAAGCAGTATCTGTCAAACGATCTGCTTGCCAACTTTAGAAGATTCTGTCAACCTCAGTAGAAGGCAAGAGGAGATAAATTAGGGATTCATTATCCTTAATTGGTGAAATCACATTTACTCCAAACCAATCAAGCTCAACGGTTAGAATTTCAAAATTCTACACCTATAAAAGCTCGAAACAAAGACTGGCAGAATATATATGCGAAATACTCATAAGATCATCTTTCATCTACAAGCTACTCTGCCCAGAAATCATCTCAACCATCGAAGCATCTACTAAGAGAAGATTTCTACCAGATCGTGTTTTGAACCATTCGTGATCGTAATCACACCTCGATTCAAGTCTGTCTTATCGAGAAAGGAAGAAGGAGATCTTTGCTAGCTAGTAGTTTTCTAGTGGATTAACGTGAAGAGATCCAGTTTATAGTAGTTTTCTGTAAGTTGTAAAGGGACACGACCCTTATTCGTGCATAAGTTTCAACCAGATTATGTTTGAAACTTGTGGCTCGTTCTCAGCGAGTATAAATAAGAAGAGTATCCTAGTAGTGGATATCTAATCCAGTTTGGATTAGGCCGTGGATGTAGGGGGTTTCCCGAACCACGTAAAATAACTGTGTTATTTACTTTCTGCATTTTATATTCCAGTTGTTTTATTCACTAATATTCATTCTCATTCAAATTGCATTCTTAATCAATCTGCTAAATATTTGGTTAAGTTTTCAAAAGGTTTTCTAAACAAGAGCGCCGACAAAGTCCACCATTATTCCGCACACAACACTCTGTTAGAGAATAAGACTACTCTTGCTCTCTGCTTTGTGTTACTCACTTGAGAGATTTTGTTTGGACAGAACAAGATCGATCAGATAGTCGATCTGGTCTGACACTTAGAGCAATCTGTAATACAGAAAGCTTAAATCTCTCCTATTCAAATTAGTCAAGTAAATTGAAAAGTTTGTATTTGGTGTATTCCCCCCCCCCATACACCAAACCTTGCTTTTTCGAGACCAACAAGTGGTATCAGAGCAGTGGTTCATAAGACCATTGTTTCTATTTTCACAAGGGTGAAACCTGCGTGGTCAACTTGAATATATCTAGAAAATCTTTTTCATCATCTGCATCCTATCTGTCATTATGGAATCATCTGTTATTAGGGCATGTGAAGAATTCTCCATCCAAGGTTACAGAGAGTGGAGTTTCAGAATCAAGATGTGCCTCAAAGCTTATCACTGCTTGATGTGGAAAGTGATAGAAGAAGGGCTGCTAGTAATTTCTGAAGAATCAACTCGTATCACTGAAACTAGAGTAGTCAAGGAAGATGTACTAAAAGATCCCAGAAAGTACACATCTGAAGAAAGAAGAGAAGCAAATCTTGATGATTTTGCCAAAGGAATTTTTCCAGTACTGTAAAAGGAGTCCATCTGGCTAAGATCCAAGATCTTGACACAGCCAAAGAAATGTGGGAAGCCTTGAGAGAACTAAGTCTAGGTTCTGAAGCAATGATCGAGAACAAGCTGTCTCTAGCATGTAACAAGTTCAATGAATTCAAGATGAAACCGGGAGAAACCATCGAGCAGATGAAGAACAGGTTCATAGAAGTGTTACTTTAAGTTTCTGCTTTCAATAAGAACAAGTACACACAGAGAGAGAAAAATCTTAAGATTCTCAGAGCATTACCACCAAGCTGGGAGATTTATTCAGCAATGCAACCATTACGTGCTGATTTAAACGATCTGTCCGTGGAAGCTTTATTTGATCATCTAGTTGTTCACGAATGTGACATCAGAAGGATACATGGATCAGATCACTCCTCCAGCAAGAAGAATGAAAACAACTCAAAGAAAGAGAAAGAGATTGCCTTCAAAGCGAAGTGCAAAACAGATGAATCAGAACCATCTGCCACACCAGAAGAAGGAGGCTATGACAAGTTACTCAAAGAATTTTCCATGATTGCCAAGAGGATGGACAAAATGGAAATCAGATCAAGGGAGTATCGAAGATTCTACAAAGATAACAAAAACAGATATCAGAAGAACAAAGATACAGAACGTTCTGATGACAAAACAGAAAGTAGAGGTAATGGTAAAACCACTAACTCTACTGGCTATACATGTTATGGATGTGGGAGAACAGGTCACTTCAAAACAGATTGCCCAGATCTGTCTAAAAGTCAAAGAGAAGAGCTACGAGCCAAAAGAGATCGCAAACTCAGAGCTCAACGCAAGGCCATGATAGTAGAAGAAGACTCTAGCAGCTCAAGTCATCTGACAGACAGTTCATCAGAAGATGATGAAGCATTCTATGCAGAAGAAACAGATGAAGAATGGGATGAATGCTACATGGGTCTAGATAATGGACTAGACCAGAATGAGGTAAACTCTCATGTTTCCTTATCTTCAAATAAACCTATGTATGATTCAGGAAATGAAGATGAACCAGAAGTAACATGGGATGAAATAAATGAGATGTTCAAGAGCTACACCAGCATAAAGAAGTTATTTTCTGAAGTCATAAAGGAAAATGACAAGCTGAATAACACTGTGAAGTTCTTAAGTGAAGCAAACACCAAGTTTTCTGCACAAATAAATGGTCTTGGAGAGCAGATCAAGACAAAAGATGCAGAGATATATTCACTCAACTCCAAGGTGAAAGATGTAATCCACAGCAAAGATGTAGTAGAAGAGAAATTGAAGAAAAACATGGAGAATATGAGCAAAATCAACAAGAGTCAAGAACGAGCTGAAATGATTATAGATATGCAACAGAAAGGGAGAGCCGGTCTAGGTTACAATTGAAGTTCCAGCAAGACTCAGTTTGTTGCTGAAAGGAAGAGTATACCAGATCAAATTAAAGATCTCAAGAACAAGAGAGATCAACCTCAGAAGCTGATGATGAAGGAAACGGGAAACAACAGATACTATCAGAAGGAAGGTTAATATGCTCAATGTGAGAAAACAAATAAAAACCAGAAGCAGAAGACACCTCTCAAGATCTCCTCAACCAACAAGAAGAAGATAGATTGAGACAACATTGAGAGAAATCATCCTTATATTACATGCTATATATGTGTTCTTGATACTAGATTTATCTGGATTCCCAAGGGAACATTTGCTACTAACCAAACACCCACGTGTTGAAAGGGTAGCTAAAATCTATTAATTGCAGGATCGAAGAACTGCAAGAAGGAGTAAGGTAGCAAAGGGAACAATCTGGATTATCGATAGTGGATGTTCAAAACACATGACGTGTGATCAGAACGCTCTATCAGACTATGTGGAAAGAGAAGGACCACAAGTAACCTTTGGATGTAACTCAAAAGGATACACCAGAGGCTATGGAAATATAACTATTGGCAAGACCACTATCTCAAATGTATCATATGTCGAGGGTCTTAGTCATAATCTGTTCTCAGTTAGCCAATTCTGTGAAAATGGAAATCAGATTATTTTTGATGCTAACAACTATTTTGTGAAAAGTAAGGAAGGAGATGAGACTCTTCTTACCGAAAAATTGCAGGACAAACTATACATTGTGCAATGGAACAACCAGATCGAGACTTGTCTGATTACTAAGACAGTATCAAAAACTAGTTGGCTATGGCATAAACGACTAAGTCATCTCAATTTCAAGACAATCAATAAGATTGCAAGAGAGAAACTAGTTGAAGGATTACCAGATCAAGTATATGACAAGAACCACATCTGTGAAGCATGTCTAGCTGGGAAACAAACCAGATCATCATTTTCTAGCAAATCTGTTCAGTCTTCTACCAGAATCTTAGAGTTACTACATTTAGACTTATTTGGTCCAGTCAAGCCATTAAGTAAAAATGGTAGGAAATACACTCTGGTCATCATTGATGATTATTCAAGATTCACATGGGTAATCTTCTTACATAAGAAGAAAGAGACATTGGAAAAGCTGCCAAACTTCCTCAACAAAATCACCAAGAAAAAGGAAGCTTCTGTTACAACCATCAGAACAGATCGTGGAACAGAATTCATAAACCAGAAGATTGAGGACTACTGCAACCAGATGGGAATCACACATCAGACATCTGCAGCTAGAACACCTCAACAGAATGGAGTAGTTGAAAGAAGGAACAGATCATTAAAAGAAGCAGCTCGTACCATGCTCAATGCAACCAGATTACCAAAGAAGTTCTGGGCAGAAGCCATCTATACGGCCTGCTATACACAGAACAGATCGGTGGTCACTGTCAGACATGGAAAGACACCATACGAAGTCTGGAACAACAGAAAGCCCAAGATACAATACTTTCGTACTTTTGGTTGTTTGTGTTACATTCACAATAATGAGAAATCTCATTTGAAAACCTTTGATAGTAAAACTGACCCTGGAATATTCTTAGGATATTCTGATGTTAGTAAAGCTTATAGGGTTTACAACAAGAGGACTCATATTGTGGAAGTAACACCTCATATTGTTTTTGATGAATCTTTTATCAATTACAGAGAGACAGGTGATGCCAGAACAAGAGAACAGAAGGAATACTGCTAGAAGATATTATAATCTGGAATACAGCAGAAGAGAATGAGATTGATGTTCCACCTAATGCTGATGCAACGAGCTCACAGCAAGGGGGAACAAAACATATCGTTCTGGATCTAGACAGATCGATGACTCCACTAGAAGATAACCAACCAGAAGAGGTAGACAATGTTGAGCAAGCTCAAGATCAACCAGAAGAATCCAGAGATACAAATGATTGGAACAATAATCAAGGAACTGAAGAACCAGAAGTTGATAATCTCTTTCAAGCATCTTCAACATCGCACCCAGAATTTGAGGACCCAACCAATGAAGCTGAGCCTGAGATATCAGAAGAAGAGATGTCCAGCAGAAGGAGATGGATACAAGACAATCATCCTCCTGAATAGATTGTTGGGAACCCATCAGATCGAGTGAGAACTAGAAGAATGCATGGAGAAAGCGCACTTCTTAGTTGCTATCTATCACGTGTTGAACCATCTGATGTTCTTGAAGTACTTAAAGATGCAGATTGGGTTACTGCTATGCAAGAAGAACTCAACGAGTTTAAAAGAAACCAAGTCTGGTATATAGTAGACAGACCAGAACATCAGGGAGTGATAGGTGTCAAATGGGTATTCAAGAATAAACGAGATGAGAACGGTGAAGTAGTCAGAAACAAAGCCAGACTAGTCGCAAAAGGATAGAGTCAACAGGAAGGTATTGATTTTGATGAGACTTTTGCATCAGTTGCCAGATTGGAAGCAATCAGACTATTCCTAGCATATGCAGAATACAAGAGATTCAAAGCGTACCAGATGGATGTTAAAAGTGCATTTCTAAATGGTATACTTGAAGAAGAAGTATATGTTGAGCAACCACCTGGTTTTGAAGAAGGAAATCCAGACCAGAAAGTATGCAGATTAGCTAAAGCTGTTTATGGATTGAAACAAGCACCCAGAGCTGCTGGAATCAGGTTTTAGAAGAGGTTCTGTTGACAAGACACTGTTCGTCATCAAAGTCAAAGAATATATCCTTTTAGTCCAGATATATGTTGATGATATCATTTTTGGGTCACAATCTGCCTATTTATGTGACAAATTTGCTGAACTAATGAAGAATAAATATCAAATGTCCATGATGGGCAAGATGAATTTCTTTTTAGGTTTGTAGGTGAAACAATTACCAGATGGTATATTTGTAAATCAAGCAAAGTACATTAACGATCTGGTCACTAAATTTGGAGTCAAAGACAGTAAGTCAGTCAAGATTCCAATGCAGACCAACGGGAAGATAGATCCTGATCCAGAAGGCAAACCAGCAAACATCACACAATATAGAGGCATTATCGGCTCGCTGCTGTATCTTACTGCAAGTCGACCAGATATTACATTCACAGTTGGAATATGTGCCAGATACCAGGCCAATCCCAAGGAATCTCATATGGAAGCTGTTAAGAAGATACTTAGATATCTTAAAGGAACAGTTCACATTGGAATCTGGTATCCGTGTGATGACAATATTGAATTAACAGGCTATTCTGATTCAGATTATGCAGGATGCAAATTGGACAGAAAGTCTACTTCTGGTACATGTCAGTTTCTTGGAAACAAGTTGATATCTTGGTTCTCAAAGAAACAGACATTCGTTGCCACATCAACAACAGAAGCAGAATACATGGCTGTTGGAAGCTGTTGTGCACAAATTCTATGGTTGAAACAACAACTAAGGGATTACGAGATCGAAGTAAAGGAGATACCTATATTCTGTGACAGTTCAAGCGCAATAGCGATAACACAGAATCCAGTACTCCATACAAGGTGCAAACATGTTGATGTGAGACATCATTTTATTAGAGATCATGTGGAGAGAAAGCATATCCAGATCGAGAAGATTCACACAGATATGCAACGTGCTGACATTTTGACTAAAGCTCTACCAGAAGAAAGATTCAAGATGTTATGTGGAAATTGTTTTATATGTTTTTGGTCTCGTTTCTCTCATAATTTAGATTAGTATTGGTTGATATTGTCGATCAAGTTGATGCTTGGGTCTGTTATTTGCTACTTTGTAGGTGAAAGATCGACATTAAGAGCTAACAAGGCTCGAGAGGAGAAATGAGACGAAAAGACGAAGAAAGGTGAAGAAAAGGCGTGGAGAAGGCAGAACGTGGGGCTAGCGGTCGCTAGCCCCTAGCGAGCGCTGGCCCCTGAAAAAGTTAAAGGACAGAACAGTGGGGCAGCGCTCGCTACCCTCTTAGCGGGCGCTTCCACATTGTTTTCAAACCTCATCAGCGAGCCAAGGTAGCGCTCGCTGACCCCTAGCGAGCGCTACCCTGGCGCATTCTTCCTCGCCTATTTAAACCCCTCGCGTGATTTTTCAGAGAGGATTTTTTTTCCTTCACTTTTTTATTTCTAGTCTAGGGTTTAGACCACGAGATTTTTTTTCCTTCACTTTTTTATTTCTAGTCTAGGGTTTAGTCTAGTTAGCTTTCCATTCAATTCTAGTTCTTTACTTTGCACCTTTTGGATTCGTTCGTGATTCAAACCCGGAGATTTATTTCAATTCAGTATTACTTTTTCATTCCCGTGAGTTCTTTATTGCTTTCTTGTTCTCTTGCCTTAATTCTGATTAATTATCAAATCATTAATCCAACCCGTTCTATTATGTTGATCAATCAGTTCACGGCATGTTTGAATTCCATTTCTTTAATTCCTCGTTCTTAGACTTAGGGTTTAATCGTTTATTTAATTATTCGTTCTTAGAAATAGGATTTAATTGTTTTCTTCATTCTTGCCTAGATAGTTCGCATTTATATTCCTTTAATCCATCTTGCCTAGTTAATTAATTAGAGTAGTTAAAAATCAAAACCCCCATTCTTTTACTGCTTTCCTGTTCTTCAACGTGAATGAAGCCCTGTTTAGCCTTCCTTGAGAATACGACTTGGGTTATGCTTAATCACACTAATAACAATGATCTCGTCCAAATTGCGAGTAGTATAGTTCATTAAGCACGACACATTCCTTTAAGTATATCGGCTGGAAATATTCCTCGTGCTCGTTACTGAATCCCTTTATCGGACAGTGGGTTTGGTCTAAACAACGCCACGTACTTAGGGTTATATTTGAGTGAAACAAATTTTGGCGCCGTTGCCGGGGAAGGCTTTAGGCATTTATTTGCGTTGAATGTTCTTTTTTTTTTCTTTCCTTTTTGTTTTATTCTTTTGCTCCCGCAAGGTGCGTTTGATCTGCTTTTGAGTTGTGTATGCTAGGACGCCGAAGCTTGAGACAAGAGTTGGTACCCTACGTCGACAATATCAATAGAAGAGAAGGCGTACGTGAGGAGCGGTATAGGGACGTTATTAACCTCGCCACACTATTCGAAGAGCAACTGGTAATAATGGCTGAGGAAAACGGAGCCCCTAAGAAGCTCGGAGACTTTGCCAGGCCATCTTATGGCATCACAGCGTCTGCTATAGTATTATCTGCTGCAGCGAGGAATTACGAGTTGAAGCACAACCACATCAACTTGCTTCCTTCGTTCTACGGTTTGCCTAATGAAGATGCGCTCCTTTTTATTAGGGAGTTCTGCACAGCTGTCCATTCTATTCCACTTCAGGGTATTACCAAAGACGAGCTGTTTATGAAGTGCTTCCCCTATTCACTCAAGGATAGGGCGAAAACGTGGTATCTTTCTCTTCCAGCCGGATCTCTTGACACATGGAAAGCAGTCAGTACTACTTTTCTGCTCAAGTATTATCCGAATCATAAGACACAGCAAATCAGGCTACAGCTTATGCAGTTCACTCAAGAACCTGACGAGCCTTTTCATGAGGTACTTGATAGATTTCGAGAGCTACAGTAGCAGTGTCCACATCATCAGATTGTGCCCGAACTGCTTTGGCAGATTTTCTACAATGGGTTGCAGCACACTTATCAGTTCATGGTGGATACAGTAGCTGGAGGAAATTTATTTGAGAAGACAGCTGAGGAGGCGATTGAGATATTTGAGACTTTGGCCACGAATTCACAGCAGAAAACCTCTCGATCTAAGAGAGTAGAAGTCAGAGAGATCGGAGTTAGTCCGAATTTGAAGAAGCAGATGGCTGACATGATGCGAGAGCTGCAAGAGTTGAAGATGAGCAAGGTCCCTGCAGTGGCCAAGCACGAGCTGGTGCCTGAACCGTGCCCGATTTGTGGTGATCTCAGTCATGATGAGAATCACTGCAATAGAATGGCGGAGATGACTTATGAAGGAGAGGCGGAAATCTATGCTGCTCAGGAATATCTGCCGCGACTGCCATTTAATCAACATCTAGTCCAGCAGACTTCAGGATGGAGAGCGCAGAACAGCTCTACTTGGAGGGGTCCCAATCAGGGTCAAGGAGTGAATTTTCCTCCTCGACGACTGCCTCCGCAGCAGCAATATTACCCACCTCAACATGGGTATTATCCTCCACAGCAGCCTTACTACCCGCCTCAGCAAGGGTACTATTCGCCACCACCTCAGTTTCAGCAGCCACCACCGCAGTTTCAGCCTCAATTTCCACCTGCACCGCGAGGGGCTGCACCACCTAAGACATCTCTAGAGGACAGTTTGGCGGCTTTCATGCAAGAAAGCAAATTGGCTAGAGAGGCTCAAGAGGCTACTATCAGACGCCTTGAGAGCCAAGTAGGACAAATTTCCGGAGCAGTGAATCAGATGCAGCAGCAGCAACAGACAGGAAAGATACCGGGGCAGGGGCACTCAGCGCAGCAATTGCAGGCCATTACGGTTCTACGAAGTGGCAAGCAAGTAGATAATAAGGTGGCTATGCCGGAAGATGAGCCGACTAACGTGGTGGAGAATGCCAAGAAAGGGAAGGAACCGGAGCAGCCAGTAGTTCAATTGCATAAGACGGAGAACCCGTACAAGCCGCCTATTCCCTTTCCGAGCAGGCTGAAGAATGAAAATCTTGAGAAGCAGTTCGCAGACTTTTACAAGATGCTGTCTCAAGTGCATGTGAACTTGCCACTTTTGGATGTTATTCGCAACGTACCTGCGTACTTGAAGTTCTTCAAGGAGCTCGCTTCCAAGAAGACGAGATTTGCAGACGACGAGTCTGTTATGGTGTCTGAGGTAGCTAGTTCGATTATGCAGCAGCCTCTTCCTCAAAAGCTGCGAGATCCAGGTAGTTTTATCATCACAATCGCCCTAGGCAATGGTAAGACTGTAACAGGTATGCTTGATCTTGGTGCTGGTAGTAATCTTATGCCTTACTCGATTTTTAAGGAATTAGAGTTAGGTGAATTAAAACCGACACGTATGAGTTTACAGTTAGCTGATCGTTCTGTGAGATATCCTAGGGGAATTATAGAGAATATTCTCGTTAGTGTTGGAGGTTTGATTGTGCCTATGGATTTCGTTGTCTTATAGATAGGTGATGTGCATGAGAATGGGCGTGATCATACTTTATTGCTAGGTAGACCGTTTATGGCAACTACTAGCACTCTGATTGATGTTAAGAATGGTAATATTCAAATGTCTGTGTTAGGAGAAAAAGTTTCGTTCTCAGTTCATAAGCATAAGGTTATGCCTTCTATTAGCTCTATTGAGGATTGTTCTTTTATTGATCCTATTGATGCCTTGGTCGAGATTTCTTTTGTGCAGGATTTTAGTTTGGAGGAGGTATTCGAGGGATCGGCTGACATGGAGGAGAGGCTCCTACTGGAGGCTCAGTTCGTGAAACCACCTCCCTTGACGATGGCTAAGCCAGCCGCACTTGAGAAGTTGGAGCTTAAGGAGCTTCATGCGAACTTGAAATATGTGTTTCTCGAGGCGAACGAGCAGAAACCAGTGATAATTTCGGCTAATCTTACTGATGTCCAGCAGACTCAGTTAGTAACTGTGCTGAAAAAGCATAAGTTAGCCTTCGGATGGAGTCTGGCAGACATCCGAGGTATTAGCCCGGCGTTGTGTATGCATAAAATACAACTCGACGACGACGTCCTCCCGAAGAGGGATGGACATCGACGCCTTAATCCAGTTTTGATGGAGGTCGTGAAAAAGGAGATTTTGAAACTGTTGGCTGAGGGAATCATTTATCCTATAGCTAACAGTGAATGGGTGAGTCCTGTCCACGTCGTGCCCAAGAAGGGCGGTATCACGGTGATGATGAACGAGAAGAAGGAGCTTGTCCCTACTAGACCTGTCACCGGATGGAGGATGTGCATCGATTACCGGAAGCTTAATGCGGCAACGAAAAAGGATCACTTTTCTTTTCCCTTTATTGATCAGATGTTAGATAAACTTGCCGGTAATGATAACTTCTGTTTTCTTGATGGTTTGTCAGGTTACTATCAGATTGCAATTGATCCGGAGGATCAGGCGAAGACTGCTTTTACTAGCCCCTTCGGGACGTATGCCTTTAGGAGGATGCCCTTCGGCCTCTGCAATGCGCCAGGTACGTTTCAGCGTTGCATGATGTCTATCTTTTCTGACATGATTAGTGATTTTGTCGAGGTGTTCATGGATGATTTTCCTGTGTTTGGCACTTCCTTTGATGACTGTCTTGATAAGATTGATCGTGTGCTTGATCGTTGTATTGAGAACTGTCTTACTTTGAGTTGGGAGAAGAGTCACTTTATGGTACGTAGTGGCATTGTTTTGGGTCATGTAGTGTCAAGTAAGGGTATTGAAGTTGATAAGGCTAATGTTGAGGTTATTGAAAAATTACCTCCACCGACTGACGTTAAAGGGATTAGAAGTTTCTTAGGACATGCTGGTTTTTATCGTCGATTCATTAAGGACTTCTCTAAGATTTGTCAGCCTCTTTGCCGTTTACTTGCTCAGGATACTGCTTTTAATTTTGATGATGATTGCCTATCTGCGTTTATTACTTTGAAGGAGAAGTTATGTAGTGCACCTGTGATTGTTGGGCCTGATTGGTCTGTTCCCTTCGAAATTATGTGTGATGCGTCTAACTCTGCTTTGTGTGCTGTTTTGGGGCAGCGTGTTGATAAGATATTACGTGTGATTTATTATGCTAGCTCTACTTTGAATCCTGCTCAGATTAATTATACTACTACCAAAAAGGAGATGTTGGCGGTAGTATTTGCTCTTGATAAGTTTCGTGCTTATATTATAGGATCTAGAGTTATTGTGCATAGTGATCATGCTACCTTGCGCTATTTATTGACTAAGCCCCAGGTGAAACCTAGATTAATTCGTTGGGTTTTGTTATTTCAAGAGTTTGACATTGAGATTCGTGATAGAAAAGGGAGTGAGAACGCCGTTGCCGATCATTTATCTCGTTTAGAGCATGTTTCCTCTGACGCACCTCATGATTTAGTTGCCGAGTCTTTTCCTTATGAGCATGCATACAGTGTTTCTCATGTGCCTTGGTTTGCCGATATAGTTAATTATTTGGTTTGTGGCGAGTTAAGGCCTGACCTCACTTCCCAAGAAAGGAAGCGTTTTCTTCATGTATGCATGCAGTACTTTTGGGAAGAGCCGTTTCTATTTAAGCTCGGAAAGGACGAGGTAATCCAGCGTTGTGTTGCGGAGGAAGAGCAGCCGAAGGTGTTGGAGATATGTCATGAAGCTCATTGTGGAGGCCACTTCGGAGGCCAAAAGACGGCACATAAGGTCCTTCAATCAGGTTTATTTTGGCCTAAATTGTTTAAGGATGCGCATGCTTATTATCTTGCTTGTGATAGATGTCAAAGAGTTGGTACTATAGGCCGTAGGAATGAGATGCCTCTTAATAATGTTCTTGTGGTTGAGATTTTTGATGTGTGGATTGATTTTATGGGTCATTTTCCTAAGTCTCATGGGTATGAATATATCTTGCTTGCTGTCGATTATGTGTCTAAGTGGATTGAGGCTATCCCCACGAGGACGTGTGACTCTCACGTTGTGCTTAAGTTTGTGCAGGAAAATATTCTATGTAGGTTTGGATTTCCACGAGCTATCATTAGCGATGGTGGAAAACACTTTTGCAATAGGCTTTTCGAAAGGCTCATGAGGAAGAAAGGGATCACACACAAGATTGCGACTGCTTATCATCCACAAACCTCGGGACAAGCCGAAACGAGCAATAAGCAAGTCAAGAACATCTTGGAGAAGACCGTGCAGCCATCTAGGAAGGATTGGGCTGTCAAGTTGAATGATGCGTTGTGGGCATATCGCACGGCATACAAGAATGTGTTGAGGATGAGTCCGTACCGTCTAGTGTATGGAAAGGCGTGCCATCTTCCGGTAGAAGTTGAGCACAAAGCCTATTGGGCGATCAAGGCTTCTAATTTTGATTTGCACAAGGCGATGGAGCATCGTTCGCTCCAAATGTCAGAGTTGGATGAATTGCGTAACGAGGCGTATGAGAACGCCCGGATTTACAAGGACAAGGTAAAAGCAATTCATGACCGAAGGATTGTGCACAAGGATTTGAAGCCTGGTATGAAGTTGCTACTCTTTAATTCTCGGTTGAAGCTGTTTCCCGGGAAATTGAAGTCTAGATGGAGCGGTCCGTTCGTTGTAAAGGACGTAAAACCATATGGTGCAATTGAACTTGCCAAGGAAGGAGACGATGACTCGTTTGTTGTGAACGGGCATCGAGTGAAGCTGTACATCGAGGGTTGGCCTACAAATTTCACGGTGGAGTCCACACCGATTGAAGATCCACCCCCTACTTGATCACATATTTCCGTCGAGCTCATGACGTTAAACAAGCAGTCTTTTATTTCCTTTGATTTTATTTTTGTTGTTTTATTTTCGTTCCTTTATTTAGTACTTGTTGGGTGAAGAACACAATTTAAATCAATTTTTGTGTTGCAGGAAAAATCGGGTGGAATGCACAAGAGGCCAGTGGAAAACGGACAAAGAGAAGACATTAACGAGAGCTGGGATAGCGCTCGCTAGATCCCAGTGAGCGCTAGCCATAAGTTCTGCCCGAGTCCAGCATAAGGGGCCAGCGCTCGCTACCCCCCCAGCGAGCGCTAGCCCCATTCCCTGTATCAAACCAGAACGCAGGGCTAGCGAGCGCTACCCCCCCAGAGCTCGCTACCCCTGGTCGCTGCCTCTCACCCAGCGCGCTGGGGTAGCGCTCGCTACCCCCTCAGCGAGCGCTATCCCTGCTCGCTACCCCCTCAGCGAGCGCTACCCCTGCTCCCTGCCTTGCCCCCCCAGCGCGCTAGGGTAGCGGTTGCTACCCCCTAGCGACCGCTACCTACACTCTCTGCCCGTTTTTAACACCTTCTTCCCCTCCTTCTTCTCCCACTTTTTTTCCAAACTCTTTTTCTTCCCAGCACTCTCTCTCGCGAATTCCCTCTCAATTTTTTCCACAATCTCCATTCTTCCATTACTATCTCCCATCTCTTCCTCCAATCTCCCATCTTTCATCACTTTCCTCCCTCCTTCCACCCAATCTACTCCCCAAACCCCTACACTCCAAATTCCCAATTTCTTTCAAACACAAATTTCCAAATCCCTAAATTCCCAATTTCCCCAATTTCTCAAACCCTAGTTCTTCCCCTTCTCTACAATTCACCCTCTTCCTTCCAATTCCGGCCACACTCCCGTGATTCCACTACGCCGCAGTTTCACCACCGACCACAGCCCCCTTCCGGCGACTTTCCGGTGAATTTCCGGTGACTTTTTCCGGCAACCTCCAATTTCTACTTCACAATGGCACGCTCCAGAAATCGTCCCGGCGAGCAAGCCGCCAGCACTTCTCAACCAGAGGAGCCTACCACCGAGGAGCTCCAAGAAGCCTACAATTGCCCCTTCCCACTCGAATCACATTTAGAGGGGCAATTCTACGAGAGGTGGACTCGGCATGAGGTAACTCCACCCCATACTCTTGACTGGAATTTACTTGCTAGTCTAGGATGCGTGAGAGAACTTGAGCAATACCTTGATGTGTTAGGACTTAGGAAATATGCTCACATGTCTTTTAAATGTTCCAAAGTTCTTACACATGAGTTCCTATCTACTTTAACTGTGCCTGCGGACCTTACGTTCTGTACATTTAGATTGCGGGGAGTGCCCCGTCGTGTGTCTATCACTTTGTTGTGCAGGATCATGGGATTCCACGGCAAGAATGTGGGGGATCAAGCCCCACCTTCCCACTTCAATCCAAATTCCGCATGGAACTCCTTCACAGGTTTCCACAACTGGCAAGCCGGTGGAATACCGGTAGGTTTTATTCGGGATAATATTCTGATGATCCTCCATAAGTTTCTGTCTTATGGGATCACTGGCAAGGAGCAAGCTAATAAGGTGAACCAGTCTGAAGTTTACCTGCTCCAGAGTGCCGTTAGAGGCTCCAGAGTCTGCGCTGGCTACTATATTCTTAACACCTTTAAGAATATGCTAGCCACCGTCCGATACCATGCCACACTGCCCCTCGTGATCTGCGCCATTGCTCGACATTTCAAGGTTTTTGACCCAGAGCAGCTTGATCCCGCCGACACCCTCTATGTGTCGAGGATCGATCACTCGAAGCTCCGCCAGGCTCGCATCTGCAACATGGACTACACATGGATTCCTTCCACCTCCCGACGCTGTGTGGTTAACAACACTAATGAGTTGGCCGCCATTGCCGCCAACTTACCTGAGGTCGGCAGGGCCGAGGGAGCAGCTGACCGAGCAGCCGAGGAGGACGCCTACGAGGACGCCCCTATGCAGGATGCCTTCGCTTCCCGGCCTTCCTCCTATCCGACAGGTGCTGGCCAGTATCACTATGGTGCCGGCTCTTCTTCTACCGGTGGTGTGGACCACCTCACGTCGCAGTTTCAGTCTCTGAGCACTGAACTCGGCGCCCTTCGGTCCGACTTCTCCTCCTTCAGGCAGGACTCACCAGCTTCTCCTAGGACTTTGGGGCCCACGCTCACGAGGCTCAGTCCTTCTACCGGGAGTTTGGAGACTTCAGCTTCTCCATGCTTCAGAGTCAGGAGCGGATTGAGGAGAGGGTGACCGCCACCCACGATATGATGTCTGAGCAAGCCCGTCAGTGGAGATTGTCTCAGGAGCAGTCGGCTCTCCAATATCAGCAGATACTAGAGAACAACCGACAGATGGCAGAGCTTAACGCTCAGTGGTCGAACTGGGATTTATACGATCACCCACCGCCTCCGCCGGATCAGCAGTGACTTCTCACTGCTGTTTAGTAAGCTTGTTCTCGTTTTATTTGGTTTTTGTTTCTTTTCCGGGTTGTTTCATTTATGTTATTTCCTTTTGTTGTTGCTTTGTTTGCTGTTTGGTGTTTCTCTTGCAGGTCTTACTTTTGAAGATTGTTCGGTTTCCTATGTCTCTTTGTGGATCACGCATCAACTCCGCCGCATCACCCCGAATCGGGTAGTTTCCTTCCTTCTCTTGCTCTTATTTTAGCAATGAGGACATTGCTAGGTTCTCTGTGAGGGGGAGGGGTGTGCATTATTTGTTTGCGGCGTTTGTTGTTGACATGATTTGGATTGATTTTAATGAGAAATGTGTTTTGATTATGCTTGATGACATGAATGAACGTTGTGAGTCGATGATGGGGTGATGAGCTTACATTTTGATCATAGTTGCCGTGGGGCACTCGGTTTTGTTGATGAATTGATGTGAAAGCTTGCATGTGTGTGAATTTGGCATAAGATTGCTTGTTGGCTAGACTTTTGTTAAAAATTGTGTTGATTGTGAGATTGAGTTGAGAGGCTTCTGCTCCTCTGGAAACCATGAGCATGGGAAACCACACGAGAACACTTTAGATAACCTCTAAATGTTCATATCTCGTGACTTTTTGCCATATAACTCACTCTTTCTAAATTTGGCTCGAATGGCCCTTAAAAGTGTTATTAAATCGCTTGCATTGCTTGAATAGGTGATAAAGAACTCTACCCCTCTTCCTTTGAGAAATCAATTGAAATCTTAAGATTTAGGAATGGGTATGGGAAACCACACTAGGATATTCGGTTTTACCAAAGTTCACACCTAGTGACCAATGTTCTTAACATCACTAAAAATTCTTGCGATTTGATAATGGTTTGTGTTGATAATATCTTAAGATTGATCTATAGTCTAGCCTATAAGTGATTAAAAGCCGAATTTTTATGTGTGTTGAGTTGGATCGGATTGAAATTGCATATTCGAGAGCAACACGTAATGGTGATCGATGTATTGTCTTATGACCCCTATCGAGTGCTTGTGATGATTGTGATTGTTATTGCGTGATTGAAATTGTTTCTTGTTTTGAAATCTCCGTATGGTGTTGAACTTAGACTTGCTTGAGGACAAGCAAGGTATTGTGTGTGGGGAGGTTGTTTTATATGTTTTTGGTCTCGTTTCTCTCATAATTTAGATTAATATTGGTTGATATTATCGATCAAGTTGATGCTTGGATCTGTTATTTGCTACTTTGTAGGTGAAAGATCGACATTAAGAGCTAACAAGGCTCGAGAGGAGAAACGAGACGAAAAGACGAAGAAAGGTGAAGAAAAGGCGTGGAGAAGGCAGAACGTGGGGCTAGCGGTCGCTAGCCCCTAGCGAGCGCTGGCTCCTGAAAAAGTTAAAGGACAGAATAGTGGGGCAGCGCTCGCTACCCCCCTAGCGGGCGCTACCCCATTGTTTTCAAACCTCATCAGCGAGCCAAGGTAGCGCTCGCTGACCCCTAGCGAGCGCTACCCTGGCGCATTCTTCCTCGCCTATTTAAACCCCTCGCGTGATTTTTCAGAGAGGATTTTTTTTCCTTCACTTTTTTATTTCTAGTCTAGGGTTTAGACCACGAGAGAAAACACTTCTAGTTAGCTTTCCATTCAATTCTAGTTCTTTACTTTGCACCTTGTGTGTTGGTCCCGAAAGAGCAAGGTTTGGTGTATGGGGGGGGAATACACCAAATGCAAACTTTTCAGTTTACTTGATTAATTCAATCAGAGAGATGCAAGCTTTCTGAATTACAGATTACTCAAGTTGATAGAACAAAATGATTTTCTAATCAATTAGATTCTATCCAGATAAAATCTCTCAAGTGAGTTATACAAAGCAGAAAGTAAGCGTGAACTTAATTTCCAACAATGTACTGTGTGTGTGCGGAATAATGGTGGACTTTAGTCGGTGCTCTTTGTTATGAAAATCTTTTGAAGACTTAGCCAGATGATTAGAAGATTGATTAAGAATGCAGGTTGAATGAGCAAGAAAGACAGAGAATAAAAACAACTGAATGTAAATACAGAATTTAAATGACGCAGTTATTTTTACGTGGTTCGGGAAACCCCCTACGTCCACGGTCTAATCCAAACTGGATTAGATATCCACTACTAGGATACTCTTCTTATTTAACCTCGCTGAGAACGAGCCACAAATTCCAAGTACAAGCTAACTGAAACTTATGCACGAATAAGGGTCGTGTCCCTTTACAACTTACAGAAAACTACTGTAAACAGGTTATCTTCACGTTAATCCACTAGAAAACTAGCTAGTAAAGATCTCCTTCTTCTCTCGATAAGACAGACTTGAATCGAGGTGTGATTGCGATCACGAACGGTTTGAAGCTTTTGTCTGATAGAATGCTTGAGAATATTTCTGCAGTATATCGTTAACGTCTTATATCTATTTGGCAGACTTTGAAACTTCAAATATATATAGGCTCTGAATTTGAAATTCTAGCCGTTTGTTGATTGGCGTGATTTGATTTGTGGATTGCCAATCAATCATATCTCTTCTTTCCTTGTAGAGTCGTTGATTGAATCTTCTATGAATGGTAAGCAGATCATCTGTGATTACTTTCCTTCTGGGTGTCAATCGGTGATTCTCATTCCAATTCTTGATGAATTGATATCTTTGATATATTTGGTTCAGCTCCTTCTGTTCTGTTTTGAACCTTCTGGTTATGTCCTTTCTGGTTTAATGCCTTTCTGGTTTAAACACTGATTAGACATCTTCTGGTTGTAATGTCTTTCTGGTCGAGCGCTAGTTAGACACTTTCTGGTTTAGTGTCTTTCTGGTCCTAGTGCCTTTCTGGTTGCACATTGGTTAGACATTCTCTGTTTGAAATGTCTTTCTGGTCGAATACTATTTAGACACTTTCTGTTTGAAGCTTTCTTCAACTTTCTGTTAAAAGTTGTCTTGTTCTACTTTCTGTCTGAGACTTCTTTCAGCCTTCTGTATGAGGCTTTCTAGTTCAACTATCTGTCTAAGACTTGCTGGTTCAACTTTCTGTTAAAGTTGACTTGCTTTAGCTTTCTGTCTGAGACTTCTTCCATCTTTCTGGTTGAACTGGATTCGACTATCTGTTTTATAAAAATCAAAACAAATGATACAGAACATGAATAACATCAAGTGTGTTTTTATGAGAGCATCATCAAAATTTAGAATAAATGTGGGGTTCCCAACAATTTCCCCCTTTTTGATGATGTCAAAACCACACTTAGGCAGCGTAATCAAATTAGCATATATCATGTTCTGGAGAGATTAGCTTTTTGTTATTTAAGTTAAATAACAGTAAACAGCAATAAGATAAGAAAACCTCATATTCATAGATATATGAATTTCAGAGAACAAGGGTCAGCAGAAGTGAAAAAAAGCAAAAGATAATAGTTATCTATCTAAGAGAACCATCTCGCTGCACCGCCCTTCTTCATCTTTTCTCTCTGTGCATCAGAGATTAACTGAATACTCTCGTATATCCCATCTCTCACCCTGGCATAGTTTGGATCGTGATTGTCGATCTTGTAGCCTTTGATTTTTGCCAGTTGATTGATGTAGTTCAGAATATACGTCTTATCTGGAAGGTTACTGCCTGGTATAGTTGGGCAGACCATGTATTCCTTTTCTGGTGCTTTTAGCTGGATTTTGGCATCAGAAGCAGCTATTCTGATCCTCTGTATAAGCCCTTGGTCACTAAAATTCTCCAGATAGCGAATAAAATCTTCATCCGGTGTAGACTCTGAGTATGTAGGCTCCTTCAAAAAATATCTGTTTAAGATAAACCCCAGCTTCACTTTCTCCCAATCACTCTGATCTTCCTCTGGAACCCATGTATCTCTGGGTGTCTGTGTCTTGAAAGATAGGTTCCAGGAGAAGGGTTTCTTCTTTTTCTTCTTCGATTGAGTGGTTGACTGGGAAGACTGTTGCTGTGAGCGTTCTGTAGATGAAGGCGAGGAGAAAAGAGTTTGAAAAGATTTTTCTTTGGCTTCCTGGGCAGCCAGCTTTCTCTCTCTCTCCGCCTGTTCTTTATAAAATTGCGTTCTGAACACTGGATCACAAGCTTGATCCATGCTCACACCAAACAGCAATAGTTCAGCTATCTGATCACCTTCGTCGATTGGTTTCTTTCCTTTGTTGCTGGGGATCTGAAGTTGAGATGCTGGTTGAGCAGGTTCTGTTCCAAGAAGTGTGGGGTCGGGTCTTGGAGGTGTGGTTGGTCTGGGTTGTGCTGTTCTGGGTTCTGTTGGTGTAACAGTTTCTGTTTCCACCCCTTCTGTTCCCAAGTCAATCTCTTCCCTTGCACCTTTGCTGCCTTTGCTGCCTGCTGAGATTTCCCCCTTTTTGACATCATCAAAGAGGGTATTGATGAGTGTACGCAGGGAGGTAATCTCCTCAGACATCTTTGCCATCTTCTCCTCAGCATCAGTTTTGAACCCGAGCAGAAAATTGACTGTCTGGTCAGTGGCATGGAGTTTCTGCTCGAGCCTGCTGTTCATGATTGACAGAGTCTTGTCATAGGTTTCTTGCAGCTCTTCCAAGGCGGTGATGCGAGTGTCTTGCTGCTCGTGCTCTTCAGGGTTGGGATAGAGAAGGTCATTTAAGACATCGACCTGGTGTTTCTGCATCAGCTCCACAAATTTCTCATTTTCAAAATGAGCAAGTTGGGAGTGGATGGACAGGTTAGTGTCTTCCTTCAATTTAGCAGCAAGTTGAAGTCCCTTCTTCTCGACAGCTGCACCAATGGTTTTATCCTGCTTTGCCAAAAGATCAGCAAGAAGATTAGTCGCCTTCTGGTGTTTCTCTTCGAGGCTGTCTAGGCGAAGAGTGATCTTGCTTTGTTCTGCCTCGTTCTGTAGGCGATCATCGTCGATTTTCTTGTCTAGATCCTTCTGGACTTTCTTGAGCTTCCGTCTGATGTCAGAATCCATGTCATTTACGTAGTCCTTCTGGTGCTGATTGAAATCAGAGAGTATCTGCGTTGCCTTCTCTTGAAGGGAGTTACAGATATCCGTCATCTGATCCTCAACGCGAAGGGTGATCAGGTTGTCCAGCTGGTAGTTGTTGAATGTATTGGTTTCTCTTTCCAGAATTTCTTCCATTGTGTAGTAGGTGACATGTTTCTTCAGCTTCTGTGCTGCTCCTTGAGTGTATATCTCATTTGTGGGTTCACCACCAATGTTCTGGCCCACTGGCTCATCATCCTCTGGATCAAGATTGATTACGGGAGCTGTCTTTGCAGGCTGCTCTGCAGGCTGTTCTGGTTGAGGTGATTGGTCTGTTGCTGCAGGTTCTTGTATCTGAATATCTGGATGTGGTGTTCCCAGATCAATCTTCAAATTTTCTGCCTCACCTTGCATGAGCCCAGAAATGAGTTGTTTGTATTCAGCTCTAACTTCTTGAACGGTGTCGACCCGAAGCAGACTGAGTAATGTTGCTTCTTCTTTCTTCAGCTCGTCTATTGACTTAATCTGGAGCAATGCATCAAAGATATAATATTCGCTGTCCTTGACCAGCAAGTAAAATTTTACGCGAGTTGCTGCTCCTAAACTTTCTGGGAGCAAGTGAATTCCAGGGAATTCTTAAAGCACAGAGTGTTTGGCTTCATTCTCCAGCAAGTTGATGACACTTTCTGCTTGCTGTTTCCGTTCTTCGGCTTCATCAGTAGATGATCCTTCCTCATCATCCTCGCTAATTCTCTCCATTCTGTCTGGTGAGGGTGTAGCTGTTCTTGCAGGAGAAAAATCTTTTTCTGGATGTGGGATATGACTTGTTTCTGGTTCCACATCACCTGCTGGGCTTTCTGTTTGTTCTGGTGGGGCCTGCGGTGTTTCTTCTTCATGTTCTGGTGGTGTGTGTTCTGGCATATCAGATTGTTCTGCTGTATCTGCTGATGGAGGAGAGGGCTCTTGTACTTTCTGTAGACGGCGTTTCTTTTGTTTGGGCTGCGATGCCGATGTTTCTGTTTCAACAGAGCTACCACGTTTGCGCGTTGACTTTTCTTTTACCACTTTTTCTTTGGTACCTTTCTCCTTCTTCTTCTCAACACCTTTAGTAGGTGGTACCCATGTAGGGTTAGAACTACCCACTTCCAGTGCTGCAGCACGATGCACCTCATCAGGTATTTTGTTGAAAAATTGTGGTGCTAGTCCCAAAGACATCTCCAATTGATGTTGATCTTTGGGTATGGAAAGATTAGTGTTGAATTCCACTGCATTATCCCAGACTTTCTGCTTGAAGAATCTTTCCACCATCAAACTGATCTTGGTGGAGTGTCGTAGATTTCTTCTAACTTCCACCGAAGTTTCTCTGCCTCTGTTATCCTTGGTATAAGTCACTAGCTTTGCGTCTTTAGCCATCAATTCGAATAAGATTCTGCTCCAGTTGACACGAAGGTTGAGTACAACAGCCGTGAGAATTCTGAATTTCTCCGGAGTCACTTGATCATATGACCCACTATGATTCAGGAATATCCTCTGAATCATCTCGAGTAACAGCTTGAATCCTGGTTGAAGTAGGGATCGTTGAAACATTCTGCCAGTATATTTTATCGGTATCACCATCACTAATTCCACTGCTTCTTGCAGTTGTGCAGGAGTAATCTCTTCCAAGGATAGACCTTCGTCCTTCAACCTATATGCTTGGTTGATCATTTCAATTACGTTGTATGGGGTTTTGCTTGTTCTATCACCAATCGGCATCAGCACGTTTGCCTCAAATCCATGCTTGTCATTCTGCCAAGTTAGATAAAATGTGGCGACTTGTTTTGCCAAATACATATTCGGATGTGAAGTAACAATGTTGCAGAACCCTATCATCATAAGAACATTCAACACAAATGTATATATATATTCATTAGTTTATATGAACACATATGAATATTCTCACATGAACAGTAACTCAGAGAAGAGAGCATATTTTGATAGTCTATGAGACACGTAAATCAATACATGTAGTAAAATTGCAGATAAAAGAACAAGTATGATAAGCTTAGAACCTTTGCAGCGTGTGACCATGGCAAAGATTTCTTCAAGTTTTTGAAATCCATGGGTGTCAAGAACAGCATATGGTTCAGGCGAAAGAAACTTCTGAACCTCGGCAACGTGTTGGAGAAATAAAGAAATTTGTGGTGCCATGATCAAATCGCAAAATGTTTGAAAAGAGATTTGCAGAAATTTTGGGAAATTCTTAAGTGCGTAGAGAGAGTAGTGCTCAGTGCGATGAAGTGAAGGTGAACAGTTCTGAGGTGTATATCGCATATATATAACGAAAAGAAAAAAATAAGGAAAGATGAAGGAGGTAAATAAGTAAAAGATAGGCGGAATATCTTCCCTTTTTAGATTTTCCCGCTTCTTCCTTTTATTTTGCCGCTTTTTCTTGCGTGTGATATACGCTCTAGATTCTAGGGTTGTAGGATAGCGCGTGCAAATCTTTTCCTCCAGTGCAACTTTCCTTTTTCCTGTTCTCGCAGGGATTTTCTCGATCACAGTTCCCAAAGGTGGGCTAATCATCATTTAAGATAAAGATTTTAGTAAATCTAGATCAAAAAGGTAACGTTTTCAGACTGTAATCTCGGGTGTTGATTGTACGGAGTGACGCCATGTATCTTAAGACGCTTCCGATTCATAGAAAATTCCCCCTTGACTTAGTAATTAAGAAATAGATTCCACGTGTCACTTTCTTCAATTTGGGAAATAAGTCTCTAACTTTTTGTTGTTGACCTTCTGTTGTTAACCTTTTGGTAACCTTCTGTTTGGTAACCTTCTGTTTGGTAACCTTCTGGTAACCTTCTGTTTAGACAATCTGTTATTGTCTTTCTGTTTGTTTATCCATATTTAGCAATCCAAGCTTTCCACATGACATCTTGAATCTATCTTCTGGTAGAGCTTTAGTTAAAATGTCAGCACGTTGGATGTCTGTGTGAATCTTCTCGATCTGGATATGCTTTCTTTCAACATGATCTCTAATAAAGTGATGTCTCACATCAACATGTTTGCATCTTGTGTGAAGTACTGGATTCTGTGTTATGGCTATTGCACTTGAACTGTCACAGAATATAGGTATCTCATTTACTTCAATCTCATAATCTTTAAGTTGCTGTTTTAACCACAGAATTTGTGCACAACAGCTTCCGGCAGCCATATATTCTGCTTCTGTTGTTGATGTGGCAACGGATGTTTGTTTCTTTGAAAACCAAGATATCAACTTGTTTCCAAGAAACTGACATGTTCCAGAAGTAGACTTTCTGTCCAGTTTGCATCCTGCATAATCTGAGTCAGAATAGCCTGTAAGTTCAAAATTGTCATCTTGTGGATACCAGAGACCAATGTGAGCTGTTCCTTTAAGATATCTAAGTATCTTTTTGACAGCTTCCATATGTGATTCTTTGGGATTGGCTTGATATCTGGCACACACTCCTACTGCAAACGTGATGTCTGGTCGACTTGCAGTAAGATATAATAGTGATCCAATGATCCCTCTATATTGTGTGATATTAGCTGGTTTTCCTTCTGGGTCTGGATCTATCTTTCCGTTAGACTGCATTGGGATTTTAACTGTTCTGCTGTCTTTCAACCCAAATTTGACTAGCAGATCGTTGATGTATTTTGCTTGATTAATAAAGATACCATCTGGTAACTGTTTTACCTGCAAGCCTAAAAAGAAATTCATCTCGCCCATCATGGACATTTGATATTTATTCTTCATTAGTTCTGCAAATTTGTCACATAGGTAGGGAGATTGTGATCCAAAGATTATGTCATCCACATATATCTGAACCAAAAGAATGTGTTATTTGACTTTGATGATAAACAGTGTCTTGTCAACAGAACCTCTTCTGAAGCCTGATTCAAGTAGAAATGTTGACAATGTTTCATACCATGCTCTGGGTGCCTGTTTCAGCCCATAGACAGCTTTAGCTAGCCTATATACTCTCTGGTCAGGATTCTCTTCTTCAAAACCAGGTGGTTGCTCAACATATACTTCTTCTTCGAGTATACCATTTAGAAACGCACTTTTAACATCCATCTGGTATACTTTAAATCTTTTGTATGCTGCATATGCCAGAAATAGTCTAATTGCTTCCAGTCTGGCCACAGGTGCAAAGGTTTCATCAAAATCGATACCTTCCTGTTGATTGTATCCCTTTGCAACAAGTCTAGCCTTGTTTCTGACTACTTCTCCATTTTCATCTCGTTTGTTCTTGAATACCCATTTGACACCTATCACTCCCTGATGTTTTGCTCTATCTACCAGATACCAGACTTGGTTTCTTTTGAACTCATTGAGTTCTTCTTGCATAGCAATAACCCAGTCTGCATCTTTGAGTGCTTCATAAGTGTCAGAAGGTTCAACACGTGATAGATAACAACTGAGAAGTGCACTTTCTCCATGCATCCTTCTGGTTCTTACTCTATCACTTGGGTTCCCAACAATCAGTTCAGGAGGATGATTGTCCTGTATCCATCTCCTCCTACTAGTCATTTCTTCTTCTGATATCTCAGGTTCTGGTTCAATTGTTGGGTCATCAAATTCTGGATGAGATGTTTGAAAAGGATTGTCCACTTCTGGTTCTTCAATTTCTTGATTATCGTTCCAACCATTTGTATCTCTTGATTCTTCTGGTTGATCGTGATTTTGTTCATTGTTATTTCCTTCTTCTGGTTGACTACCTTCTGGTTGAGTTCTTGATCTGTCAAGGTCCAGGATGATGTGTTCTGTTCCCCCTTGCTGTGAGCTTATTGCTTCAGCATTAGATGGAACATCAATATCATTATCATCTATTGTATTCCAGATTAGAATATCTTCTAGTAGAATTCCTTCTGTTCTCTTTTCCTTGTTCTGGTCTTGTATAAGATCATCACTCAACTCTCTGTCGATGACAAAGAATTCATCAAAGACAATATGAGGTGTTACCTCCACAATATGAGTCTTCTTGTTGTAAACTCTATAAGCTTTACTAATATCAGAATATCCTAAAAATATTCCAGGGTCAGCTTTACTATCAAAGGTTTTCAACTGTGATTTTCCATTATTATGGATGTAACATAAGCATCCAAAAGTACGGAAGTAATGTATCCTGGGCTTTCTGTTGTTCCAGATTTCGTATGGTGTCTTCTCATGTCTGATGGTAACTACAGCTCTATTCTATGTATAGCAGGCTGTAGAAATCGCTTCTGCCCAAAATTTCTTAGGTAATCTGGTTGCATTAAGCATAGTGCGAGCTGCTTCTTTTAATGATCTGTTTCTTCTTTCAACTACACCATTCTGTTGAGGTGTTCTGGCTGCAGAAGTCTGATGTGTGATTCCCATCTGGTTGCAGTAATCCTCAATTTTCTGGTTTAGGAATTCTGTACCACGATCTGTTCTGATGGTAGTAACAGAGACTTCCTTTTTCTTGGTAATTTTGTTGAGGAAGTTTGGCAGCTTTTCCAATGTTTCTTTCTTCTTATATAAGAAGATTACCCATGTGAATCTTGAATAATCATCAATGATGACCAGAGTATATTTTCTACCATTTATACTTAATGGCTTAACTGGACCAAATAAGTCTAAATGCAGTAACTCTAAGATTCTGGTGGAGGACTGAGCAGATTTGCTAGAAAATGATGATCTGGTCTGTTTTCCAGCTTGACATGCTTCACAGATGTGATTCTTGTCATATATTTGGTCTGGTAGTCCTTCAACTAGTTTCTCTCGTGCAATCCTATTGATTGACTTGAAATTGAGATGACTTAGTCGTTTATGCCATAGCCAACTAGTTTCTGATACTGTCCTAGTGACCAGACATGTCTCAATCTGGTTGTCCCATTGCACAATATATAACCTATCCTGCAATTTTCCGGTAAGGAGTATCTCATCTCCTTCCTTGCTTTTCACGAAACAATTGTTAGCATTAAAAACAATCTGATTACCACTAGCACATAACTGACTTACAGAAAACAGATTGTGGCTAAGACCCTCAACGTATGATACATTTGTGATGGTGGTCTTGCCAACTCTTATGTTTCCATAACCTCTGGTGTATCCTTTTGAATTACATCCAAAAGTGACCTGAGGACCTGGTTTCTCTATATAGTCTGACAGTAGGTTCTTGTTACATGTCATGTGCTTCGAATAGCCACTATCTATTATCTATATTGTTCCTTTTGCTATCTTGTATCTTCTTGCAGTCTTCTGATCCTGTAATTAAATACACTTAGCTACCCTTCAATATTTGGGTGCTTGGTTATCAGCAAATGTTCCCTTCCGAATCCAGAACATTTTTGGGTTAGGTACAGCAACATAGCAAATAATAACATTTCCATCATTATCAACTTTTGACACAGAATGAAATATAGATGGATGATATCTTTCTATTCCATCATTCTTCAATTCTTTACTAGTGGGTACTGTCCTGTTGACATTCCTGTTAGGCAATGTCCTGTTGACATTCTTTTCGTGAGCCCTTTTTGTTTTTGTGTACCCTGCTGTTTGTTCCTTTATCTGATGGTACTGTCTGTTGCCAGTTTGTTTTACCATCATCTTCTGAGGTTGTTCTTTCTTATTTCTAAGATTTATCACTTGATCTGGTATCTGTTTCCTTTCTGGTACGAATTTTATGGTACACGAGGATTTCTCTGAATGGCCTGGATATCCTAATCCAGATGTACCCTTTTGCTGCATGTTAATTAGCAGTTTAGCACGTTCATCACTCTTGTAGATCATTTCTTTTCCTTTCTTGATCTTTTCCTCAGCTACATTGTTTCTTGTGATAAGATCTTTCACTTTTGAGTTTAGTGAATGAATCTCACTGTCCTTTTCTTTGATCTGTTCTTCCAGAACGTTGATGTTAGCAACAAATTTAGTGTTTGCTTTACTCAATATCTCTTCAGTTTTCTTCAATCTGTCATTTTCTTCAACAACTTCTCTGAAAAGTCTCTTGATACTCGAGTAGCTCTTGAACATCTCATTAACTTCATCCCATGAATATTCATCTTGGTCTTCTATTTCCTGATCCAGGTAAATATCATTTGATGAATTAGAGTCGCAAGAGTTTACCTCTACATCATCCAGACCGTTGTCTAGTCCTACATAGCATTCATCCCAATCTTCTTCTTCTTTGGCAAAGAATGCTTCATCATCTTCTGTTGAACTATCAGATAGATGACTTGAGCTAGAATCTTCTTCTTCTGCTATCATGGCTTTACGTTGAGCTTTTAGTTTTCTGTCCCTCTTAGCTCGTAGTTCTTCTCTTTGACTTTTAGATAAGTCTGGGCAATCGGTTTTGAAATGACCTGTTCTCCCACAACCATAGCACGTATAGTCAGTAGGATTAGTGATTTTACCATTACCTCTACTTTCTGTTTTGTCATCAGATCGTTCAGCTTCTTTGTTCTTCTGGTATCTACTCTTGTTATCTTTGTAGAACCTTCTATACTTTCTCGATCTGATTTCCATCTTGTCCATTCTCCTGGCAATCATTGAGAATTCTTTGAGTAACTTATCATAACCTCCTTCTTCTGGAGTGGCAGATGCTGTTGATTCATCTGTTTTGCACTTCGCTTTGAAGGCAGTCTCTTTCTCCTTCTTTGAGTTATTTTCACTCTTCTTGCTGGATGAATAATCTGGTCCGTGAATCCTTCTGATGTCACATTCATGGACAGCTAGATGATCAAATAGTGCTTCTACAGATAGGTCATTAAAATCAGCACGTAGAGGTTGCATAGCTGAATAAATTTCCCAGCTTGGCGGTAGAGCTCTCAGAATCTTGAGATTCTTCTCTCTTTGGGTGTATTTGTTTTTGTTGAAGGCAGACACTTCAAGTAGCACTTCAATGAACCTATTCTTCATCTGCTCGATGGTCTCTCCAGGTTTCATCTTGAATTCATCAAACTTGTTGCATGCCAGGGATAACTTGTTTTCAATCATTGCTTCAGAACCTAGGCTGAGTTCTCTTAGTGCTTCCCACATTTCTTTGGCTGTGTCAAGATCTTGGATCTTAGCCAGATGAACTCCTTTTATAGTACTGGAGATAACTCCTTTAGCAAAGTCATCTAAATTTTGCTTATCTTCTTTCTTCAGAGGTGTACTTTCTGGGATCTTTTAGTACAGTTTCTTTGACAGCTCCTGTCTCAGTAATACGAGTAGTTTCTTCAGTAATGGCTAATGGTCCTTCTTCTATTACCTTCCACATCAAGCAGTGATGAGCTTTGAGACACATCTTGATTCTGAAACTCCACTCTCTGTATCCTTGGATAGAGAATTCTTCGCATGCCCTGATAACAGATGACTCCATAATGACAGATAGGATGCAGATGATGAAAAAGATTATCTAGATCTATTCAAGTTGACCACGCAGGTATTAACCTTGTGAAACAAAACAATGGTCGTATGAACCACTGCTCTGATACCACTTGTTGGTCCCGAAAGAGCAAGGTTTGGTGTATGGGGGGGG
>JAPKLX010000161.1:424857-528468 GCA_026898415.1 Leonotis leonurus | reverse complement strand
CACATTCCTTTAAGTATATCGGCTGGAAATATTCCTCGTGCCCGTTATTGAATCCCTTTATCGGACAATGGGTCTGGTCTAAACAACGCCACGTACTTAGGGTTATATTTGAGTGAAACAGAAATCTTGGACTATTAAATCTGGATGGTAGAATGAAGACAATACCAGATTGATGACACCAGAAAGTTGAGCAGAATGATACAGATTATCTAACAGAAGGACAATACCAGAATGACAAACCAGAACGTCACCAGAATGACAAACCAGAACGTTACCAGAAAGAAACCAGAACGACAGACCCGAAGGAAATAAAGATTTCACGTGTCAAAACTTGCCCAGATTGAGGAAATACCGCGTGGATATTATTTTCAATAAATAATTACTGAGTCAAAGGGGAACTTTTGGGAAAATTGAAGCGTCCTGGATAAAAGACATCATTGTCCATAATTAATCTCCTAGATTACAGTCTATAAAGTTATTTTCTAACCTAGATTTGCTAAATCTCCTATAATTGTGATGATTAGCACACCTTTGGAAACTATGATCGAGAAAATCTCTGCAAGGAAAGAGATAAGGAAAGTTGCAGTAGATAGGAAGATAAGCTCACTCTCGCCTACAACCCTAGGATCAAGCGCGTACATCAAACACAAGGAAAGGCAGAAAAATAAAATGCTGAAGCGGGAAAATCTAAAAAGGGAGATACTCATCCAACCCTCCAATTTTTATCCCTCTCATCTGCGTCGTTGATTATTCTCTTATATATATGTGTTATTCTTACTTTGGACTATTCACCATCACTTTCATCGCACTGAGCACTAGCATTCTTAAGCACTTATGAAAATTCCAGATTCGATTCTCTACAAAACCTCTCTCGAAATTTTAGTGTTTGATCATGGCACCACAAACCTCTTTGTTTCTCCAACATGTGGCTGAGGTTCAGAAGTTTCTTTCCCCTGAACCTTACGCAGTCCTTGATACTCACGGGTTTCGCAAACTCGAAAATTTTTTTGCCATGATTACTCGCTGCAAAGGTTTTTAAGTTCTCAATATGTTCTTTATATATTGTTTATATTCTCTTTTTCTGGGAAATGCTCTGCAATATGTTTTAACTGAACATATACTTGGGATATTCATACTTGATAAACACATGAACTGATGAATATGCATATATGTTCTCTATATGTTCTTGTGTTTATAGGTTTCTGCAACATTGTTACGTCACACCCAAACATGTTCTTGGCAAAACAAGTAGCAACATTCTATCTGACCTGGCAGAGTGACAAAGATGGTCATGAAGCCAATGTATTGATACTCATGTTTGAACTGGTCCAGAGAATCTTTCTCAACCACAGCGGATCTTATGACCAGGTGACTCCGGAGAAATTCAGAATTCTCACGGCTGTTGTACTCAATCTTAAAGTCAACTGGAGCCGAATTCTATTTGATCTAATGGTTAAAGAAGCCAAGTTGGTTACATACACCAAAGACAGCAGAGGTCGTGGTGTTTCGGTGGAAGTTAGGTGGAACCTGAGGCACTCCACCAAAATCAGCTTGATGGTGGAAACATTTTTCAAACAAGTTTGGGAGCATGCCGTGGAGTTCAACACCAGTCTTACCATACCCAAGGATCAACATCAAATTGAGATGTCCATGGGATTGACTCCAGCACTTTTCAACAAAACTATTGATGAAGTGCATCACGCAGCACTTCTGGAGATGAGAAGCTCTAATCCTACATGGATTCCACCTACCAAAGGTGTTGACAAATAGAAAAGCAAGGAAACCAAGGAGAAAGTGGTGAAAGAGAAGATAGCACGCAAGCCTACCGTCAAAAGAGGCAGTTCTGTTGATACAGAAACTTCTGCCTCGCAGCCTAAGCAGAAGAGGCGCAGACTGAGGAAGATTCAAGAATCACCACCACCAGAAGCAGCAACAGAACACCCTCTACCAGAACAAGGTGAGGAGACTTCACACGCTGCGATAGCACCAACAGAAGCTCCACAAACAGAACCAGTATTTGTGGAACCAGAATCAAGCTACAATCCAAACCAGGAGAAAGATTTTTCTCCAGCCAGAACACCCACACCCTCACCAAACAGAATGCAAAGAATAAGTGAGGATGAAGAAGAGGTAGAATCTATTGATGAGGAAGAAGAGAAGAAACGCCAAGCAGAAGGCGTGATTAACTTGCTTGAGAATGAAGCAGAACACTCTGTATTACAAGAGTTTCCTGGTATTCACCTTCTTCCAGAGAGTCTGGGAGCAGCGAAGCGCGTGAAATTCTACTTGCTGGTCAAGGATAGCGAGTATTACATTTTCGATGCGCTGCTCCAGACCAGAACGATAGAAGACTTGAATAAGGAAGAAGACACTCTGCTTAATCTACTTCAAACCAGCACGGTCAGCGAAGTCAGAACAGAATACCCTCAACTCATTCTTGCGCTCATGAAGCATGAGGCAAGACTTTTGAAGATCGATTTGAAATCATTTTATTCCAATAAAATGGATTTCTTTTTAAGTGTACCAGATGAAACAACAGAACAAGATGTCCAGATGGAAGAACCTGCTCAACCAGAACAACAACAACCACCACCAGAACAGGCAGCAGAAAAGCCCAAGAAGCCCTCAAAGAAAATCCCTATCGTCAACCTTGACCTAGTGGATGACATGCCAGTCGGACAGAACATTGATGGAGAGCCGAGCAATGAGTTATACACCCCTGGGGTCGCACAGAAGCTGAAAAAGAATGTCAATTTCTACAAAATGGAGGAGCTGTTGGAGAGAGAAACCAGACCCTTCAACAATTTTCAGATCGACAACCTTATCACACTTCGGGTTGAAGATCATCTGACAGTTACCTGCAACATTCTACAAGAAAAGGCAACACAGATACTTTCTGATTTCAATCAGCATCAGAAAGATTATGTCAATGACATGGATCTTGACATACGCAGAAAGCTCCGCACAGTCCAGAAAGAACTTGACAAGAAGATAGATGATGATCGTCTGGCGAATGAAGCAGACCAGGCTAAACTTACCCTTCGTCTAGACGACGTAGAAGAGAAAGCACAGAAGGCAACCACATTGGTGGCTGATCTTCTGGTCAAACAGCAGGAGACCATTGATGCCGCAGTTGGACAGAAGGCTGAACAACTCGCTGCCGAGTTGAAGGAAGCCGCTGATCTATCCATCCATTCTCAATTCGCTATTTTTGAGAATGAGAAATTTGTGGAGTTAATGAAGCAACATCAGATGGATGTTCTGGATGACCTACTATATCCAAATCCAGAGGAATTTGAGCATCAGAGCACCCGCATCACTGCAGTGGAAGAGCTCCAAGAAAATTACGACAGAACCCTGGCTACGATGAACAGCAGGCTTGAGCAGAAACTGCATGCATCTGACCAGACAGTCACTCTGCTACTCGGGTTCAAGTCGGATGCTGAGGAAAAGATGGAACAGATGAAGGAGGAGATTGACTCACTTCGTACACTCATCAAGTCCCTATTTGATGATGTCGAAAAGGGGGAAATCTCGGGAGGCAAAGGTAGCAAGAGCATAGCGAAAGAAAAAGAAATAGAAGAAGCTGGAGAAAAAGCAGAAACACCAGTGGCAGTGGCTGTAAAGGGAAAACCAGTGAAGGAGAGGCCTACTACACCGCCAAGGCCAGATCCCACTATTTTTGAACCAGAACAAGTCCATGCACAGAGGCGGCATAGCAAATCCCAGGACAAGGCCAAAAAGCCAATTGATGAGGGAGAACAAATAGCAGAGCTGCTGCTGTTTGGAGTAAACATGGAGCAAGCATGTGACCCGGTGTTCAGAGCACAGTTCTACAAAGAACAAGCAGAAAGGGAGAGGAAAATAGCAGCTTAGGAAGCCAAGGAGAAATCTTTCCAGACAACCCTCTCTCCGCCATCTTCTGCAGAACGCTCTCAACAGCAATCCTCCCAATCTACTACTCAGTCCAAGAAGAAGAAGAAAAAGACTTTCTCATGGAATCTTTCTCTACAGAAGCAGACACCAACTGATACATGGGTTCCAAGTGAGGACCAGAACGACTGGGAGAAGGTCAAACAAGGATTCATCTTGAACAGATACTTCCTAAAAGAGCCAACATATTCAGAATCGACACCAAATGAAGATTTCAATCGATATCTGGAGAATTTTAGCGACCAGAGCCTAGTACAAAGGATCAGAACAGCTGCGTCTGATGCCAAAAACCAGATCAAAGCTCCAGAAAAGGAATATATTGTGTGCCCAACGATACCAGGAAGTAATATTCCAGACAAGACCTACATTCTGAATTACATCAATCAACTGGCCAAAATCAAAGGATACAAGATCGACAACCACGATCCAAATTATGTCAGAGTGAGAGATGAAATTTATGAAAACATCCAACTGGTCTCTGACGCTCAAAGAGAGAAAATGAAGAAGGGAGGAGCATCCAGATGGTTTTCATAGTTATCGTTGTCTTGTCTGTGTTTGACTTTCGTCTTTCTGCTTTCCACTTGTACTCATCACTCATATTAATATATGTGGATCTTCTGAAGACAAATTCTCTTTGTCCAGAAACTTACATTTCTGTTCTTGATTGTTATACAAACTTAAATAACAATATGCTAACCTCACCAGAACATGCTATATGTTTTCTTTGGTTATCTTTTTAAGTGTGGTTTCAACATCATCAAAAATGGGAAAATTGTTGGGAACCCCACAAATAACTTAAGTTTTGATGATGTTCTCTCGAAAAACACACTTAGTTCAAGAGAGAGTTGAAGCTTCAATAAACCGTTTGCATAGATTTATTTGAATTTGAATTGAAGCTTCAAACGCCGCCAATAAACCATGCATTAGTTCAAGAGAGAGTTGATTAAAGATATCCATTACCTAGATAAGCTTTTGTTGATGAAAATCCGCATTTTATCTTCCTAAAATTTCTCTGATGGAATCGTGCTTTGCAAAGTGAACCTAACTTTGAAACACATTCCGCAATTATACATAAATCACCAAAAAAGACACTCACAATCATTAACATCATAGCTTGGGCAATATCAAAACAAAACACTACATATCTCACCATATTGGTCAACACAATCCAAAACCAAAATTATTTGGTAACACGACTATGGTGTCTTGAAAATAAGTAGAATTCATATATGAACATCACACACAGCAAGTGAGAGAGCGAGGAAGCGTGTCCATCAAAATTTCAATACCGCCACACAATCAATTTCACTCTCATTCAATCCTTCTTGCTCAAACCAACTACACCGGAACTGAGTAAGAATTGCCAGCCATGGTAGTCACAATGAAGTGATTCAGGTCATTCATAGTTATTGGGATCCAAAGCGAAACTACCTCCATCTAGCTTGATTTGAAGCATTTCATTATTTTTATAGATTCAGTTGAATAAAAAATGTACCAAGTCAAGAATGTACCAAGTCGCGGGGCGATGATGTCATTTAGAATCAAGAATCAAGGTGAAACTTTCTCCATGTTTCGTTGTAATTTATGAAAAGACACAACTACCCAAATAAAACAAATAAATAACAGAGATAGTGTATTACATCTTCTTCTGAAGCAACACCACGTTAATATAATCAATCAGACAAGAAACAACAGCCCATGTAATTTGCATATGAAAACAGATCTTCAGATATTCCTCATATGGCTATTTCGGAATCCAACATAAGCAATTTACCCTCACATGTATTCTCATTGTTAATCATCAAGTACATTAAGAAATTAACGCTAATGTTGTGCCACAATCTTCACCTTTGTATGGACTTGTAGAGCACCACCGTCACGTATTTGGAGAGGAAACGGTTGGTGGAACCCAGTGCCACGACGGAGGGGCGGCTCCTATCTCTGTGCATGTAAAGATGGTTTAGCACTACGTGTTGCGGTCTTGAGTAAGGAGGCGGGATCTCCATCTGAGGCGATGGTGCGTTAAGTAATGTCAAATTTAGATGTGGTGGAACAATTGGTGGCTCCTTCCCAAAATCCTCCTGACTAAGTTCTGTGTTGTTGTAGCTAGAGTCGGGAGATTGAGGCGGTTCAAAACCAGAAATGCTATCAATATCTTCTGGAACATAATCCTGCACCACATGCCATGCAAATTTCTCAAAAATCGGAAGCAAAAAAACTGTAATGATAGTCCAACAGTTTAGTGGTCATACTCAAGTAATTGTTATATCACTAGAGATCTCTTCAAAGTTAAAAAAGCAGTAATGCATTACGTTATATTTTCATACTTCAAGAAATTAGATCTTAACCTGCATAATAATGATATAATAATACTCCCTCCCATCCAAGAAAAACTTGTCTCTTTTTCATTTTGGTCCGTCAACGAATAACTTGCTCATTCTTATTTTTGGTAACGACACCCCACACAACACACTCACAAAAAAAATGGACCCTCATCCCACTCACAACTCAAGAAAATTATTAAAACCTATGATGGAGTCAAAGGAGCATGAATTTCATATACGCAGGAAGTATGGATCTTACTAATCCAACCAGCATCCCCTAAGTAGCTGCTTGCAAAAAATGCTCAAAACATGAATCATATTAGCAAGCTGAAGCAATAAAAAGCCCAAGCAAGTCATACATAAATACGTGTGTGTAAGTAATAGAGTTTAACATGTAAATGTTCTCTTGACAATGTCTTTTTTATGCATTTATTAAAAGCAAAAAAAATCCGATAAAACATCCAGATCATTATGCCCATTAACTTATAAACACCATAAGTGGCCGCAGAATTATTTTACTCAAGAAGCACTGATAGTACATAACATTCCTCTGATAAATTATTTCCTTCACCTTAATCATGATTAAAGAGAACAAGTAATGAAACTAATGACATGGAAAAGGAAAATACTGCTGGCACCACATGATTTCAAAGATTTTGCCCCCTCGCAAATGAAAAGCCAAATTGAAAACCAAGTAAGAAAAATACACACGATTGGCGATTCTAGTTGTAGTGATATGCCCCTTCCTCCCCCCACCCACTACCCTTACTAACAATTGAACATTCTAAACATAAAACCATGTGGCAAAGCGAAAACATCAACTTCATGTCATCAAATGTTTGTTATGAAAAAAACAAGATGTTTCAATGAAGGGTTAAATACAAAACAATACACAAATTGTGGCTCATTTTGAAATGCATTCAAAACTTTTAGCTATAGTGATTTCATTCATGATCTTTGTTTTGGTCTTTACAAGTGGACACAAATCATATATCACTAGAGACTGAGCTAAAGCATGCACATTGAACTAGATATAAATTTATGTTGACTCACAAAAAATTACTAAAAATTATGAATGAAAATGCAAGAAAATTGGAAGTGTCCTTTAAAGTGCAAAATGAGCCACATTTGTGTATTTTCTCAACTAACGCTTCAGGTATTGAAGATTAAACTGGAAACTGGAAACAAGAGACACCAACAAATAATTAAGTGTCCATTGATTATTTAGGAATAAAGCTAAAGATTCAAAGTAAGCATTTTTCTTAACAGTCTACTGTCTTTTTCAACAGTATATCTTAGACACATTAAATCTATCTGGTCAGTGTGGACCACTAGTGACATCGGTGTCTACTACCCAACCTTAATGAATATTACACAAGTGAGCAACAGCTTTGATCCATTTCCACAGAATTTACTGGTGAGGAGCGTTGATGATCTTAAACCTTGTACAAGAGTCAAAAGTTGAGGTTCTACCCAACCTCAAGAGTCCTTCTTGACTTGATTATACGCAATAGTATACTTGGCAGGACAAGTAATAAGACAAATTCTACTGGTAGGGCTGGTTAATATACACTAAAGGGCTTTAAGTTATTGGCATTATTAACTATCCATTCATCACAAATCTTTTAATTTCCAAATTCTTTGGCCTTAATCCCACTGTCTATTCATAGATGAGCTGTTTATCTGGATGTAGGCCTTACATGCATGTGCATTGATTATGTTTCAGGACTACAGAGATAAGAAATACAACATAAATGCAATACACTTTTGAAATAAACTTCCGTGAAAATAGGACAAAGGAGAATATCAAGCTTAGAAAAGAAAGAGAAAAGCAACCACGACTAAATCATTTTAGCCTGCTGATGGTAATATAGTAACCAAAATCAGCTCGACTACCATTGGGTGAAAGATACTACATCTACTTTTCTTGCCAAAATTGTGTACTTCTTCCTTATTCTAAGAACATATTACAGAAGGGGAGCCGTCATGCGAGCAATGATAACATATTTTAGATGATTAAAAAGAAATGTTACCTTCAAATCTAAAACGTTATAAGCATTTCCTGCATCATCCTTCTCACAGGGCTGATCAGGGGAATGCCTCCATTGTCCATCTACGAGAAACCTGTACTGGTAAACTCCTGAAGGAAGTACCTTCATGATGGTGAAGTCTTTCCCTGATTTCTGCAATGGCTTCCTGTGGAAAATGATCTAAATGTGCTCATAATCTATAATAAGTAAATACTAAATAAAATAAGGAACCACACAGACAAGGGATAACCTCAACTTCCAGCTATCCCAGGACCCTTCCACGAACACTTCTTTCCCTCCATGGGCCCATGTTATCATAGTTGGAATGCCTTCCTCATTATACAAATCTTCATAACCTGAGCTAGTCTGCATCCACGAAGGGCTAGGGATGTTCAATTCATCGGGTCTTTGTAGAGGAACCACCGGCATCTGAATTGAGAACAACATAAGGAATTTTTTTCAGTCTATAGCATAGGCTATCTAGAAAACACCTAACAGTGTAAGATATTGCCACATCATTGCTGCTTTAATGCAAGCTAAAGGCATTGCCTCAAGCAATGAACATGATATTTGAAAGCAGAGATTTCTTCAATAAAAGAAAAGGCCCAAGACAGGAAGTATGTGCAGTGAAAAGCCGCAAAACCGACAAGACTAAATCCGTAAAAACCATTGGTGGAAAGATCTTCCAACATTTCGAGTCAGCATATCTATCTTTGTGAATGTATAATAAAGAAATCATGAATCAATAACCATTGGCTTATGTCTTCTTAATAATTACCTTTCGTGAACAAGACGTTCATAAAATTCAATTAGGCAAACAGTGCTGGCTGAATTAAAGAAAAATGACAACCATTATAACAGCACACCGAATAACAGAATCAAAACACTTAGTTACCTTGTAGGAAACAACCATCAATACACAGATCTAGTGTAACTACTGCAGTATGCTAGAGTTATCCATGCACATATCAATACAATATCTCGAGTGATACAGTAATCTAATACCAACACTCAATACCATCTTGTATTCCACATCAATTGAAGCCCCCCTAATTTAGCGTTTCCTTAGCGGGATAGACTGACTAGACTTATTCACATCCTAATGAGTGCATCACTCTCACTTCTGTAGACCGGATACATATCAACCAAATAGTCTCAAATAGTAATAATAATCGCGTGCTTTAGGACATCCCGTGACTATAATCCTAAAGAATAAAATAATATATTAGCCTATATGTTTTCTCAACCCAGGCTTGCATAGTTTACTAAACACCCCCCCAAATTGTACTTTGTGATGCGAATAAAGAATTTTTCTACATCATAAAAATACATAGTGCTAGGCATAAAATGTGGCTGAAAATCTCAATAAGAAATTTTCTTTTTAACCTAACTTTTGTATTAAACATAAAAGTATTTGAGTTTCAGAGTTCTTCGATACTATACCACTCAATACTATTGCATTCTACCTTAATTGAAACCCCCAATTATTTTTTTCTTATTTCAATCTATGCATAATTCTATCAAATAAAGAAGTCCCCCCAACGCATAAAATCAAAATAATGGCAAAAGAAGGGTTTTTTTTTTTCCAATAATCTATGCAAAAAAACAAAAGAAATCACGAAAAGTGACCTGAGGTCTGAACATCAAGGGAGACTGAGAAGCCCTAGGACTAGAAGGGGGAGAGTGGCCCCCCATATACTCTGCGCCGTGCACCGGATCCTGATCGACCATGCTAACCTGCGCCGCGGCGGCGGAGTCCTCGGCCGCCAATTGGGCATCGCTACCGCCCTCCTCCCTCCCATTCGCATTCCCCATTCGGATAATCCCCGCAACCCCCAAACACAACAAAACGATAAAAAATAAAAGCCCTAGAAGTGATAAAAATCTAGAGCTGCAGATTATTGTTCAATGTAGTGCGGGTAGCATGGTCGAAGGAGGAAAAAAAGTAAAGGAGGAGAAGTGGGAGGGGTGTAATTAGGAATTGATTGGGATTTGAGAGGAGGGAATTGAGAGTGTAAATGGTAACTGGGAATTGATTGAAGAATGAAAGTAGAATTGGGGATAGTAAAAGTGATTGGTGGAGTAGTTTGAGATGGAAGATGAAGGGGGAAAAGTGAAGTGGGAGAGATGGGGAATTGATGGGGAGAGGGGCCTCTGAGTTTGGAAGTATGTATGTATGTTGGTAATGGAAATGGTAATCCAAATGGAAATGGAAATGGGTTTAATCTGGTGTGGGTGGGAATGGGCATGGAGAATAATAATGTGGTGGTGTTTGTGTTGTTGTTGTGGGGATAATGAAAGCCCTATATCTACATCTTCTTTTCATATTATCTTTTATTTATAATACTTTCAACTTTGATATATTTTTTTAATTTATTTAGTCATTGATTAAAATTGTACTATTTCGTTTATAATTTTATAAATATATAATATTTTAAACTTCAAAAATATTATCCGCTAAAAGCAAGTTTTACAATTATATATATAATATATATATATATATACACACACGTGAAAGTAAAATTACTACTTTTTTTTTAATTTGTTCTTTTTTTTTACTTACCTAATTATCTCTCCACTTTTTATTTTTTGTATTATCTTAAGTAATGATAGTATAAATAAATAAATAAATTATTTACAAACATATCTGTATTTATATTTTTTCATAATTAATTTTTCTTCATTTCATTTATAAAATTATATTTATTATTTTATTAATTTATACATTTATGAAATTATATATAAATGATGAAAAATGTGTATGTATATTTGTATATGGATTAATTTGATATAAGATAGAAAATTATATGTGAAAATAAATATAAATAAATTTTAGTAAAATGGGGATATGAAAATTATATATATTATTTTGTCCACGGAGAACATGCACATTTGAATTCGGGCTCAAAAAAATTCATCCAAAAAGTGCTTCAAAACTTTAGAAAGCTCGATTTAATAATTTTAACAACTCTAATTACGACAATGCAGTAATAAATAACTCCTCAAGCGAAATCATAAACAGTATGATAAATAAATGAAATATAATTATCATATATACGATAGAAATTATAATTATATTTTTTCCTGTGTATCGCACATGTATACAAACTAATTTTTCTTAAAAATCATGTCAACTCCTTCACAACACCTCAATATAATATTGATATAAACTCAAATTTATATATGTTGACAAGCTGTCTGGGAAGCCAAACAACAACATTGTCATTTTATATAAACAACATGATTCTTATTAAGGTTATGACACTACTAGAAATTTGCACATAGATGACACATGATAGATGACATTTTTTCACAAAATGTCATGTATGAGCGTATTTTTTTGCATAGATGACATTGTGAAAAAATAATGTGATCTATGAAGTTTGATTAAAAATATACATGACATTTTTTAAAATAATGTCATGCTATAATGTCATGTATCTATTACTTAGATGACAATATCATCAAAATGTGATCTATGGGTGTGTTTATAATTAATATACATGACACATTAATAAAAAAATGTCATCTATATTAGTGTTTATTATCATAAACCCTTATTCTCACACTTGGTCGAATTTCCCTCCAGCTTTCTTCAATTTACTTCTCCCTCCACAAACCCACTCCCATCTCTCAATTTCTTCAATTCCGCGCGCCCATCTCTCAATTCCCGACGAAAATCGTCCACAAACCCACTCCCATCTCTCAATTCTAAATTCTAAAATCATCCACAAACCCATCCTTAGCCGGAGCTCGGCCATTTCTTCCCTAGCGAATTCGCCGGCGCTCCATCACCTCTCGCCCTCAGAAGTTTCCCTCGAAACTCTCTCTCTGGGCAGTAGAGAGCAGCAACCATCGAGGGGATTTTGCCGCCGCCGCCTACCCTGCCACTGTCGCCGCCCAAGCAAGGTATGTCTTCAATTCTTCTCTTTCTTTCTTTTTTTCCCTAAATTCCTCTCAGTTTGCTCCCTCTCTCGAATACCAAATAATCGAATCCTTCTCACATGATTTTGCTCTAACCATTCTCACAATAGTTTTCCCTCTATCACGGCAGGTTCTCCCCCTGTTTTTTTACGTTCTCTATCAGCATACTTCTCGAAAGGCAGCAGGTAAAATGGTTCAAAGTCTTCTGCATGCTCTCATTCCTTAATCTTTTTAATATTGTGCAAAGCTATAAATTTTATTAATTCACATAATTTGAATTCTCATTTTTATTTTACTTAGTTTACTGCATGTTTCAATTCATGTAAAGATTATGCTATGTTTCTCATTCGGGAAGTAGTTCGAGAAGGGTTTGGGGTTGGGACACAAATTGAGGCTGGGGAGGGGGGTCGATAGTAGGTCGGAAAAGTTGTTATCCCGTTAGCACCAAATATACCAAATAAGGTTTTCTTTTTCTGCTCTTGTGCTTGATTCATCTCTAATATTATAGGAGTGATCTAAATATACCAAATATATGTGCTTTCTTTTCTCTTTGTCCTTTTCACACTTGATGTGCATGTGGATCCTGTCTGAGGTTTGAATGGTTGGGGTTAAATTTGTGAACTTATTGACTTTTCACGTTTCTTACTTCTGATAAAGATTTGATTTTTTATAGAGGGTATATGAGTTAAGTGGATTCATTTGTTTGGATCATATTCAATAAAAGTTTTTTGAACGAATGTCAAAATCGAAGTGATAGAGGACAGTCTTTTCCTCTTATTGGTTCTTCATTTAAAACATTTTGCGATTGGGTGTTGTATATTTTTGAGTCGTTTTTTCGTTGTCACTACTTTGTTTGAGAATATGTGACAACATCCTTTCTAATTTTAAGGTGGAGGTTAGGTTTCACATGTCGCTAAGTTGTTAGATAATTAGAAGCTGCATAAATGCTCTTAGTTTTGGATTTGTATGGTTTTATTGATTTGTTTAGGTGTAGATCCATTTCCTCTTTCCGAGTTTGTGAAATTGGACATAAGAGAGAATGGCCTCTTAGTTCATGAACCAGCTTGTGTGACACTCAAAATCTCGATTCCAGCTACATTCAACCCTTAATCGCGATTCCAGAAGTTCAACCTTGGACGACTACCATCTATTCTTGAGCGTCGAAGGGATTCCTCCCTGTGCGATTCAAATCGCTTAGGCGTCCTGCTCGAACACTGACTCTCTATCCTGGGAGGCGTTTTACTTGGGCGTCTGAAACTGCTTTGCGCGACGCTCAAAAACAATTCAAAACAAAAATTTGAATAAGGATACATCTTCCAGCTGTGGTGAAACTAGTGAAGACAGTTTGGTTTTGGAACAGGAGGATGAACTATCGCGTGGTGAAAATATTGAGCACCAATTGGCTCTCGATGAAGCCTTAGCAAGAGCCCTAGAACTGGGGGATGACTTCAACCATTTTTCAGTTAATGATGATGCTGTTAGTGCAGCTGGTAATGCATTCCCTCCTATAATGTTTCATGTCATTTCATACAAGTCTCTTTAAATTGTGAATGAATTCTAAAGGATTTCCTTGTTAGATGTAACTGTTGTTTGAGTTAATTTCTTCTAATTTGTTCTTCTTTCTACTCATTTTTCTGTTTTGATTTACTGCACACCTTTATTTGTCCTATACCCAATTCTCCTTCTCTTTTTTATCGTTCTATCCATTGGTATGAGGTTTGCAGGAAACTACATTATATGAGTGCATGCTAACTTCTAAAAGGAATGACTATCTGCATCTTTTATAATCATGCGAAAGCATTCAGTTGTGCACTTCTGTGAATTTTTTATTTATCAAATTGAAGATAAAAAATGTCTTAAGAGAAATGCTGAAAACCAGGCAGATATCTCAAAGCTGCATAATAATCATAACATATTTGACCTTAGCTAAAATCAAGATTTGTTTCTTCTCTCGTTATGCTCCAAACAGTAATGAGGATATATAGCAGTAAAAGAGGATGATGTGCTATTCTTAATTGAGAGTTGACAAACTTTAACCCTCCCTGGAGTTAAGATTTCATTTGGCAATATGCCTCTTAATGAAGGAACTATTTTGGAGGAGGAACATAAGCACTACCTACCACATTATGTTAATTCTATACTCATGTATTAATATAGTTTTTCCAACTCTTATGTATTGCTAATGATAAGAGCTGACAAAATTTGATTTTCAGATAACACAAGATCTACTATAAGAGCCACGCCAAGCTGGGTATTTTCACATTCTGCACCTCCTGGCCATTATCTTGTTTGTCATAATTATTGTATATTTACTCTGCATTGCTCTGTGCAGGGTGGAAGCCGGAACATGAGGCAAGACGACTTCGATCCTGATAGAATGACTTACGAGGTTGGTCGTGTGACTTGTATGAATTTTTTATTGATTTCTTCTTCAACTCTAATGTTCTTTGCTTCAGAACTGTAATAGAGTCATATTGCATGGATCTCTTTGTTAAATCCGTTTCATCTTTAGGAATTGCAATCGCTGGGAGAATCCGTTTCATCAAACAATCGCATGTTTGATACTGGCATATTGTTGCAATAATTTGATAAAAATTTGATCTTTGGTGCTCTGAATCTGTGATATCTCTTGCACGGCCATAATCTGAATCTGAATTTCTGGGCATTTTGTTGCATTAATTTGATAAAAAATTTGATCTTTGGCGCTCTGAAAATCTGAAATCTGGCCTTGTGCTCTGAGAAGTTGGTGCAGATTATTTAACTCCATCACTCTCTACCTCTGATTTCTCTGTGTCACCAACTACATACTGGTCTAAATCTGCTTGCTCATTTTTTGAACCTGTGTCATTGCATAATCTGTAACAATTATCTTCTGATTGCATGATCCGTTACTAAACCCATTCCTCAATTTTTTTTATGTTCCATATCAGTACTCATTTACTAACCATGATATTTCTTTCAGTTTGAAATTCAGGACCTAAAAGGAGCTTTGGAGGAAGCTAAAAAGGTATTCATCTATTTTGTTTCCTATTGTGTCTGGGAGACATTTGATATATATAAGCAATATTATTGCTTTTCTCAAGTCAGGAGTGAAAATTTTAAAATAATTGATATTTCAATCTTCTGTAAAGCCCATATGATATCATGTTACTTATTTCTAGAATAGCATATATGTTCTTTATTGGATCAAAATAAGCAAAGCTCCATAGCCTTCATACTGGCTGATTGATTACCTACAAATTCAAAATGTACATGTTATAGCTAACTTAAGAAACTAATAAATCTTCTAAAAGATTTGAATTATGCAATCTTTTGCTTAGTATACGTCTTCACCACTTCTTGCTTTTACTTTGCCAGCATTATTTTACTGAAATTCTGGAAACTTACTTATTTATCTGATAATTTGCTGATCATTCCTATTAATGTCAGATTGGTGAAGAGCTAGGAGATATATATGACTATGTCGCTCCCTGCTTTCCCCCAAGGTTTGTGATATATGTTTGTACGCATGGCACTATCTTTGGATAGAGATGATATCTGTAGTCCTGAAGGGTTGCTTGGCTATATTTTCTTTGCTTTCTGACATTCTGTGATCATTCTGATTTTTAAACTTTTATTGCTTTCAGATATGAAATATTCCAACTCATGTGAAGTGACAATATTGCTTTGATCGATGAAGAAGTTTGGTGATTTTGGGCATGGTGATTCAAACTTCTACTGCTTTGGGTCCGTGTACTAGTTTAAGTTACATTAGTTAAGGTGGATTGAAATATTAACCCAAACTTTTTAGTATTTTGTCATTTTTATTTTTATTTCCGTGTACGAAGTTGAATATTAGACAATTAATGCATATAAATATTTTTAGTGCGTGTATGAATTCTCTATTTGGCATTGTTTTATTTTGTAAAATATATTGATGAAACCAAAATTATTAAATACAGGTTAATTAATGAAAAAATACGAAAATGGTTAAATTTATCAGATTATAGATTACATTAAATTACTGTCATCTTATGAATTATAGATGACATTCTAAAAAGGTCATGTATTGCACCTAAATGTGTCAACTTCTCGCTTATAAATGACATTTTTTTTAATATAGATGACATTATATTGTGTCACGTATTATAAAATAGATGACATTATTTTCGTGTCATCGTTTAATAAAATAATGTCATCTATGAGCGCATACATCACACGTTTTCAGTGTCATCTATGAGCGAGGAATAGATGAGACCATCATATTTGACATTCTTTTACCCTCATACATGACACGGATTTAATGTTCATGTATGAGCGTTTTTCTAGTAGTGTGAATGTTATATTCCTGAATATAAATTTTAAAATATGTCGCAACGATGATGAGACCTACGTTGTTTGGGCTTCCAGACGTTTTGTCCATGCATGTAGGTAATTCTGACCTACACGTTAACACTATATTAGTGTGATTTTAAATTCGAATTAAAAGCAGACAATATAATAAGTTTATATATTTGTAGACACTTACATAAGCTCATGCTAAGAAATAAAATTCGCTACAAGTTCATGTATTTGCAGAAGAAAACTCTATTTTTTCTTCTACTGGTATAATTTAATACTAACTCCAAAAGATTAAATATGTTCCACTATTAGAAATGTCAAGTCATGCGAATCTAGAGAGTCATGAAGCAATCCAAAATCAAAGAGTGTTATGAAAAAAATTATAATCCAAAAATCCTTTTACCCAAATGGGTTTTACGAAAAAAATCACCTAAACACGACGGGACTAGTAAAGAATTGAACGGGTTGTCCGATTAATCGAATGTAAAAAATAAACATAAAATATTTGTAGGATATATTTGATTTTCTACGTAAAAATTGTACTCATCATGACACCATTTAATCAACGGTTTAATAAAATTAATTATAATAGATTTTTATTATTACATCATTATTTTTTTCTATATGAATTTATTCACATTTAAATTTAATATATTTGTTTTTAAAAATATAAAATCATAAAAAAATATATAAAGATATTAAATATTTTCGTAAATAATCTACCTCAATTGATCAGACGCATGAAAAAGAAAGTTTAGGATAAGAGTTAGTAAATAAATTGATCTATGTTGAAAGTTCAGAATATTTTTATTCAATGACGGTTAAAAGTGAATCGAGATTCTTGCAAGACAACAAGATCTAGATAGACTATAAGGTCACCAAATATCAAATCTTAACAAAATCTTAGCAAGAATTATAATTAAAATATCCTAAATATTATAACCATAGGTTTTGCAGAGATTTCTATAACTATGAATTTAAAATACGATAAAGACAATCAAATAATAATATTCTAAGGTTCAAACATTTATCCTTAATAATTCAATCACAAGCACTTGATCATTTCAGTTCAATTAATATGTCTAATTGGTTAACTAGTTATTCTTGTATTTACAATTAACCTACTACTCATAATTCTTGTATTCAATATTAATGCAATCGATAACTTTCATATTATGATTCAACCAAGCAAATAAAAGAAAAGAATCAGGGATTAGATCAATTTATGTGTTTTCGATTAAAATCAATAACTAGTCAAACACAGTCCATAACCAAATTATCTTTTCATCTCATCTATTATTATGAAATCCAGACAATAGTCAATTACTCAAATAAAAGAAAACAATTTAAATAAACAGGTTTACAATCATTTGTCAAACTAAATAATTGATTCAAGAACCCTAAACAATATATAAGGAAACTAGTTATTCATATTCATCAGACCAATCAAATGCAAAAGAAAAATTAAAATAATAAAACGGGAAAGAAGTATTACGATGAATCGAATGAAAAATATGAGTACCAAAATCCAAAATCTAGACAAATAAAACTAAAAGTGGAATAAATTAGTGTAAATTAAATAAGTCATAGACTCTATGAGTTCCAACCCTAAAACAAAAGAGTATTTATAAGCACACGATAAAGAGTTCAAGCTCAACATGAGTATTCTACTTAAAATTATTGCACATATGCACCCAACTACCTCTATCTGCGCCAAAGACATCAAGTCAGCTCATTGGCTAGCCTCTCGTTATGATCTGCTCTCCTGGCAGGTCATTTGATCCTCCTTAGTCTGCTCTCTATTAGCTTGCATGATCGATAGTCATGTTTCCTGATCGATCTTCTCTTTATTTATCTATCCATGTTGATCTGCTCATCCAACACATCAAGTCTTGTGCTCTTATGTTGATGCAACACTTAGTGTAGAAAACCAGATTAATTTTATGACCAAATCGTTACATTGATCTATCTTTACACTTTGATCAATCTACTAAAAACCAATAATGTCGATCATAGGATACTAACGGGGCTCAGTCGTTATCACACAGTCAAGATAAATTTATAATTTTCATATCCTTTGCACTAGGTTCCGCTAGTGGCAAGTATATGATCGATCTCATAGGGAGTTGATATACTCTCTTTTGGTCACGATTTTATATTTTTTTATAGACGGGCCTGCCTCGGGCAGGAAAGTAACCAAAACCTAAAATAAAACAAAAGAAAAATTAAAAGCAAAAAAGATTCTTGACTTGAGCTCAACTTGCCTTGCTCAACTCCTAGGTCTCCTCGCGCAAAGATCCTGGTCGCATGCATTAAAGGAAGGTGTAAATCTGTGGTTTTTTCCCTCCGCAAATCGATACAATCTGTAATTAGGACAACGCATTGATAGAACCCGTATGAGGGGCTCTTAAATCCGCAGGATTGACAGGTTTAAATTATCACATAAATAATTTAATTCATCACACATAATACCACATAGAAGAATTAATGCGGAATTTGTATCTCTTTTTCCAGTCCTTTGCTTTCGGAGGGACAATTTGTATCGTCAGCAACGAACAACAATCCTCTTCAATGGATCTCCCTCGATCTCTTCCTTCGATCCGACCTTGGAAACTTCTAACTTATTCCCGATCTACAATTTGATTATTGGGTGGATAATAATCTATCAAACATTTGTTAGAGAGAAGAACGAAAAATTAGGGTTAGGAATACCCTTAAATTTTCGAAAAATAGGAGAGTGAATCTCCTATGTTGGCCGATTTTTTTGAACTCTAAGAAGTGTAGAAATCAGGCACTTCAACCTCTCTATTTATAGATATTTTGGCTAGGTTAGAGCTTCAAAGGTGAATGGATAAGACCCACTAATAATAGACTTTAATCCAACTTTATCTATAACAAATTCATCTTTCTTCAAATTAGTTAGAAATTTGAATAAATTCAAAGTTAAATTGACCAAGTCAAAATCATCACTTAACTCAATTAATTTTCAAGTCATTTCGACCCAATTAAATTTAATTAATTGTCTTGGTCAAACTTAGACTTAAATTAATTGTTATATTAAGTTAATTTAACTCTCAAATTAATTACTCTTAGGAAATGTAATAAAATATAAATCTATTATAAATATTTATCGACTCCACTATAGGATAAATAATGAATTATCTTCAACAATTCAAATTAAGGATGCAACACTTTTTATCATTAATTATTTCCTGCGTTTAAGATTTATTAAATTCATTAATTAATTGAGTTTGTTGACATATGGAATAAATTCCAACCGGCCGGGTTATTTATGCAACAAACCTTTCTGAACGTCTCACGCAGATTTAATCAACTCATGTCATTGAGACACGATTTCATGTGATTGATAATCAAGAACTTCTCACTAAACCAATCACTACTGCCCAAGACATTCTTATATGAGGTTATGAAAAACCTGCAAGTGCAAATGAATCAAAGCAGCATATAATTTGTCAAGTCTACTAATGTCGTCACAAATTAAGAAATAACTAATTTCCGCGACCTCGTTCTAAGCAACAATACGTAGAACTTATTGTTAGAGTTTGTATACCTCAAAACATGCTTTATGGTTAGACGATGTATCAGACTTGTTTTCAGTTTCATTTTAATGAGAACAAATATTTCTATCATTGGTTTGTTATTTATTATCTTTATAGATTGAATTGCAAACAAGTCACAGTCTACATAGACTTGGATAGTCTAGTCGGTAAAGGCTGCGATATCATTTGATGTGAGAGCTGACCTTAGCCCGCAAAATGATATTGGTATGTATAAGTTGATACACATGCTTTGCGTATACATATTGAGAGGTTTCACAGTGAGATAAGTTCTACATGTTGTTGCTTAAAATGAGGTCTCAGAAATTAGTCATTTCTTAATATGTGACGATGACATTAGTAAATGCGGTTGATTATACGCTGCTTTAACTCATCTACGCTTGTAGATTTTTTGTAACCCAAAATAGTGATGTCTTGTGCGGTAGTGCTTAGCTAGAAGTGCTCGATTGTCAGTCGAACAGAATCGTCTCTCGATTAATACGAGTTGATTAAATCCACGTGAGGCGTTCAAAAAGGTTTAATAATTAAGAAACCCGACCGGTTGGAATTTATTCCGTATTAATCGAGATTTAATATGAGTTGATTAATACGCGTCGATTAATACGAGTTGATTAAATCTCTCGATTACATAAGAAACTCGGCCGATTGGAATTTATTCCGTATGTAATAATTAAGGTCTGAATCGGATCACTCACGAATAAATACATTAATTAATTGCGAGTTGCCAGCAAACTCAATTAATTAATGGATTGAGTAAATCTTAAATGCGGGAAATAATTAATGACAAGAGGGTTACATCTGTAATTTTGATGGATTAATATGAGTTCAATATTTATCCTATAGTAGAGTCGATAAATATTTATAATGGAATTACACTTTATTGCATTTCCATAGATTATTTAATTTGAGGTTAAATTAATTTAAATTAAGTCTATGTTGGACAAACCATTAATTAAATTTAATTAGGCCAAAAAGTGACTTGGAAATTAATTTAATTAAGTTATGGATTTGACCAAGTCAAAATTAATTTTGAATTATTCAAATTTGAATTTGAATAATAGATGTAATTGCAGAGAGATAAAAGTAGGAATTTAAATTCTATTATTTGGGATCTTATCCATTCACCTAGCTCAAAATATCTATAAATAGGATACACGTGTTGGCCAAAAATTTGACTTCTCCAGTCTATTATTTTCGGCCATATGAGAGATAAAATCTATCCTAATTTTTGAAAATTGCAAACTATTCAAACGCTCTAATTTTCGTTCTTGTTCTCCTAAAATACTTGATAGAATTTGTCCACACGATATTCAAGTAGTAGATCGGGAACAAGTTAGAAGTTTCCAAGGTAGGATCGAAGGAAACGAGTGAAGATTCATACGGTGTGGATTGTTGTTCGTAGCTAATGATTCAGATCGTTTCTCCTCAAGCGAAAGGACTTGCGTAGGAGAAGGTATAATTATTTAAATTTCACAATTATATTCTCATGTGTGGTATTATGTGTGAAGAATTAATTATTTATATGATTAATTAAACCTGTGGATGCTGCGCATTTATGACCCCCTCATACGGGTTCTATCACTTATCTTACTGTGAAACTTTTTAATATGTATACGCAAAGCATGTATGTTAGCTTATAAATACCAATATCATTATGCGAGCTAAGGTCAGCTCTCACATCGAATGATACCGCAACCTTCACCGACTAGACTGTCTAAGTCTGTCTAGGCTGTGAGCTTTATCTTACAAAGAAGCCTACTGTGTAACCTTCTGTGATCATGGATCCACTACGCAGTCTATAATTATAGGAAATAGATTTCTTTGCAATTTAATAAAGAAGTATAATAAATAACAAACCAACATTTATTCTCGTTGAAATGAAACTGAAAACAAGTGTGATACATCGTCTAAGCATAAAGCATGCTTTGAGGTATACAAACTCTAACAATCTCCCACTCAAATATGCTTTAGAGTATACAATCTGTGTCGTTTGAAATCTGTAAATCTTCCACTTATACCTAAAGCAGGTCTATTACACGCTGTACTCTTAGTCCTTCTACGTACCGCTCAAAGGTCTTCCCGTTCAGGCATTTTGTGAAGGGATCAGCCAGGTTGTCCTTCGACACAATCTTCGTCACCACAATGTCGCATTTCCTGAGCTCCTGAGCCAAACTTCTTCCTTTGCGGCCTCTGAAGTGGCACATATTTAGCTTCCATGGTGGAGTCTACGATGCATTTCTCCTTCACACTTCTCCATGTCACGGCTCTCTCTCCCAAAGTAAACACAGACCTGTAGGTAAATTCCTTGAGTCCTGATTTGTCTGAAAATCAGAATCGGTGTAACCTAAGGGACATAGTGAATCAGCTTGATAAACCAAACAATATTCCTTAGTCTTTTTTAAGGTACTTGAGTATGTTCTTTACGGCTGTCCAATGGCCTTTGCCAGGGTTTGACTGATATCATGCTACCATGCCTACGGCAAAACATATATCTGGTCTAGTACACATCATGGCATACATGAGACTACCTATTGCAGAGGCACAAGTGTTTAACCTCTTTTTGTTAGTCTAAACTCGTATCTTCCGTATTTTTATTCGTATTATTTTCCCTCGTTCCGTAATATTTTGGCCCGATTTATGTTTCATTTTATGTTTTAGGATCATTGACCTAAACGAGCGTCGAAGTTGGAAAAGAAACGAGGAAGAATCGAGAAACGAGGAGGAAATGAAAACAAATGCCGAGACACTTATCAGCGGTCGCGTGACACGCTGCGACCGCTGACTAGGTCGTTTGTGCCGCGGCCGAGCCAGCGGCGTGCCAGCGAGCACGGGCCCAGCACAACCAAGTCAGCGGTCGCAGACCTGGCTTAGCGGCCACTGACCTCGCGGACGTTGCGGGGGCCGTTACAATGAACCCTAGAGTGGCACGGAGCCACCGGGTCAGCGGCCGCTGACCTCTACGTGGTCGCTGACCCACCTCTCGTCTATATATTCTCCGCGAGTTCTCATTCGATGGGACATCACTTTTGGCATGAAATTTGAGACTACTTCCGACGCCACTCTTCAACACTACTTTTAGACGTTTTCCTTTCATAGTTTAGCACGTCTCGATCCCGTGTTCTAGGGTCGAGACTTAGATTTCTAGATAGTTCTTCGCATCGTTTTCGTTCTTCAAGTTAGCCAATTGCAACATTCACAGTTTCGTACTTTGTTTCCAGAATTTCGTTGTGGATTCAAGATCTTTTCCAGTTCTTAATTCAAGTTCGTTTCGTTTCCATTTACTTATTCTTGTTTCGTTTATCGCTTTTGTTCGTTTTATCGTTTATGCTTTCGATTTCTTATTCCGTTTTCGATTTTCAGATTTCTTTCCGTACTTCTTTTGAATTCAAGTCCAAGTTATTGCTTTTCCTAGAGTAAATTTAAATTGTTTTCTTAGATTAGATTTAATTCGCTTTCTTAGATTAGATTTAAATTGAGTTTCTTATTTACGTTCGTCTAGAATTAAAACTTCAAATCAAATCATTTTTATTATTTTTCGTTTATGAAAAAAGAATTGAATTGCCCTGTTAAGTCATCCTTGAGAATACAACTTGGGTTGACTTACTATTGCTAGATGACCTCATTCTAAATTGTGAGCGACTCGAACAATTTTAGTCGAACCAACAAGGTATGTGTCTCATGTAAGGTTTGTGTACCTCAAAACATGTTTTATGCTTAGACGAAGTATCAAACCTGTTTTCAGTTCCATTTAATGAGAATATATGTTTCTATCATTGGTTTGTCATTTATTATCTTTATATACTGAATTGCAAACAAGTCCAATTTACTACAATTGTAGACTGTGTGGTGGATCGATGATAACAGAAGGTAACACAGTCAGATGCTTTGTAGTATAAAGTTACGGTCTAGTCGGTAAATGTTGCGATATCATTTGATGCGAGTGCTGACCTTAGCTTGCAGAATAATATCGGTATGTATAAACTGATACACATGCTTTGCATATACATATTAAGAGGTTTCACAATGAGATAAGTTCTACATGCTGATACTTAGCTAGAAGTGTTCGACTGTCAGTTGTACATAATCACGTATCGGTGACATGAGTTGATTAAATCCGCATGAAGAGTTCAGAAAAGTTTATTGCATAAGAAACCCGACCGGTTGGAATATATTCCATATGTAGTAATTAAGGTTTGAACTGGATCACTCATGAATAAATATATTAATTAATTGTGAGTTGTCAGCAAACTCAATTAATTAATAGAATTAGAGAATCTTAAATGCGAGAAATAATTAATGACAAGAGGGTTATATTCGTAATTTTAATGGATCAAGATGAGTTCAATATTTATCCTATAGTGGAGTCGATAAATATTTATAATAGAATTACACTTTATTGCATTTTCATAGAGTAATTAATTTGAGGTCAAATTAATTTAAATTAATTAACTTAAGTCTAAGTTGGACCAAATATTTAATTAAATTTAATTGGGCCCAAAAGTGACTTGGAAATTAATTTAATTAAATTATGGATTTGACCAAGTCAAAACTAATTTTAAATTATTCAAATTTGAATTTGAATAATAGATGGAAACTGCAGGAGATTAAAGTTGGATATTAGTTTTATTATTTGAGATCTTATCCATTCACCTTAGAAACCTTAAACTAACCCAAAATATATATGACAGAGCACTTGAAGGGGCCGAAAATTCTCTCTTCTCCCCTCATTATTTTCGACCATAATTAATAGAGAAATAAATCTCTATTTTTGAAAATTTAAGGAGTATTGAAACGCTCTAATTTTCGTTCTTGTTCTCCTAAAATACTTGATAGAATTCGCCCACACGATATTCAAGTAAATAGATCTAGAATAGGTTAGAAATTTTCGAGGTAGGATTGAAGGAGATCGAGTGAAGAATTCCATCGGATTGGATTGTTGTTCGTGGCTTACGATCCAAATCGTTTCTCCACAAGCGGAGGAGTTGCGTCGGAGAATGTATAATTTAATTATTTCGCAATTGTATTCTCTTGTGTGTATTAAATGTATTAAGAATTAATTATTTGTATGATCAATTAAACATGTGGATCCTGCGTATTATGAACCCCTCATACGAGTTCTATCAGTTGGTATCAGAGCCAGTCACAAGATTTTAATTTATTGTATAAAATTGATTTAATTCTTATTTATATGTCTGCAATTTGATATTAAGATGCTAGATTTAATTTCAAGCATTATATCTATGATATTATGTGAGTTATATGATTTTAATACCGCAATTATTCATTTGATTCGTTTTTCGGTGCCCAGTTTAAAGCTTAAATGTAATCACATGGGGTTTGACCATGTTAGATTAGTAGATTATGATTTTCCCTGTATTTTGTTTTCAAATTATGTAAAATATTTGGAGAATCGATCTGCACGAAAAATGAGGCAGATAAACGATGGCGGCAGCAGGCATCGGCACGCGCGGCACAGCACCGAAGATAGTGGTGCGGCACACTGGTGCGCGGAACACTGGGGCGGCATGCGGGGCGACACATGGCCCTGGCTCGGCAGCTCCGACTACAGATGAGCCGGGCCCAAAGTAGGCTCGAACGCGAGCCCAAGCACACCTTCCACTGCTTGAGCCTCTTCGGGCTTGGGTGGGGTCTGATTTAGGTGCCCCTGCGATTTGACGATGGTGACGAGAAGAAGACACTGGTGAATTTTTTTTTCTTTAAATCGAGGAATTTGTTTCCTCGAATTGAGGAATTTATTTCCTATATTTGAGAAATTTGTTTCCTTAGTTTAAGGAATTTAAATCTTTAAATTGAAGAATTAATTTTAAAATTCGAACGAGATTTGATTTCCTATGTTATAGGATTAATTTCAAGATTCGATGGAAATTTAATTTCTTCAACGATAAAGAATTGATTTTTGAGACCCGGTGAAGATTTGATTTCCTTATTTTTAGAAATTAATTTCCAATTTTCAGAGAAATCTTGATTTCCTATATTATAGGAATTAATTTTTTGTATCTAGTGGAAATTTCATTTTTCTAAATTTTAGGAATTAGTTTCCAGTATCCAGTGCATCTACAATTCTAGAAGATGGTGGATTTTATTTTAAATTCCTTAGTTTTATGAATTAGTTTATTTTATCCTTATTTTGGGTAATTGATTATAATTATTTGCCTCATTACGTGCTTTATTGTTTTAATTTGGCATTTATTTGCTATATATTATGGAGATCTTGTCAAATTTGATATGCCATATTTTATGGAGATCCTATCTGTTTTAGATATGCTATAATATGTGATTATCCATGTTAAAAACGTTTTATTTAATAAATGACTAAGCGATAATTATAATTGCATTTTATTAATTTAATTTGCTAAGATTACATATGGTCTCCATGAGATGGTCTTTTCGTGAAATAACTTGTTTTGATTCCTGTTTCGACTAAAATTGTTTCGAGTCGCTCGCAATTTAAAACGAGATCATCCAGCAATGATAAGCCAACCCAAGTCGTATTCTCAAGGAAGACTTAACAGGACAATTCGATTCTTTGTTCAAGAAAGTAATAAAAAAGATTTGTTGAAGATTCTATAACTAGGTGAATAATATAAATAAGAAAAGTAAATTAAACCTAATCTAATAGAAAGCAACGAGTAAACCAAATATCTATCTAAGAACCGAGATGGGAATTCAAAAGAAAGAAAGTAACTTGGAATTCGAAATCAACAAGAATGCGGAAAGAAAATTGGGACTCGTAAACGAAATAAGAAACCAAAAGCATAAACAATTAAACGAATGAAATCAATAAACGAAAGCCAGAATAATAAAAGGGAAACGAACTTGATTAATAACTTGAAAAAGGTCTTAATCCACAAGAGAATTCTAGAAACGAAATACGAAACGGAATGTTGCAATCGGCTAACCTTCGAGTATGAAATCTAAAACTAAAAAGAACTAACTATAAATCAAAGTCTCGACCCTCGAATCTAGGTCGAGACGAGCTAGAACTAAGAAAGGAAAACGTATGGAAATAATGCTGAAAGGTGGCGTCGGAAAGGGTCTTGAAATACGAGCCAAAAGTGATGTTCTTCGAATGAAAAATTCGCCGAGTATATATAGCTGAGAGGGTTGGTTAGCGACTGCTTAAAGTCAGCGGCCGCTGACTTGGGTGGTTCCGTGTTCCTTGCTGAGGCTGTTGTGCCAGGCCCGGATCATCTGTTGGGGTCAGCGGTCGCTGGCCCGGGCATGGCGCTGGCTTGGCACTTGGCTCAGCCGTGGCACGCTGAGGCCTAGTCAGGGGCCTCTTAGTGCTACACGACCGCTAACTAATGCTCTCGACACTAGACTTCATTCTTTTGCCATTTCTCGATCTTTTCTCGTCTCTTTTCCAACTTCAACACTCGTTTAGGCTAGTGATCTTAAAACATAAAATAAAACATAAATCGAGCCAAAACATCATGCAATCGAGGGAAAATAACACGAATAAAGATACGGAAAACACAAGTTTAGACAAACAAAAAGAGGCTAAACAATTCCATGCGGGATCACATTTTACCAGTTCACATGATAAGATTTCTCTATGATGGCTGTAAGATGTTAATTGGTGGCAATATGACGGGCTTATTAAAACCGATTGATATTCTTTGGTGTCAAGGCTTATGGTATACGCTTAGGTATAATTTAGCGGTTATAGCAGCACTGCGCAGCCTCTGACTGTTGAGTTACATGACCAGGAAAAACTGTTGATTGTGTAATCGATCACACTGCGTGACTTGCATGATTGATTTTAAATAGTTTATTCAATCCGTGATCATTTTTATTAAGGTTTTCGGTTATCTTCATTTGAGCATGTTATTTATGATGGATTGTTTTATTTATTCTCAAATTTCTTTAAGCATAACTTCCAACTCACTTACCCCATTTTTTTAAGATTACACTCGAAGGTCCTATATATATTGATTATTTTAATGATTTGGACAAAATCTTGACTACGAGTGACACAAGGTTTGCTCTTGACAATGAATGTTCTCCAGATTCCCTAAACACCATCGGGGAAGGAGAAAGTTTGGTCGCCAAGAGGCAACAAACTGAAATTGTCTACAGTTTGGTTAGATATGACGCTGGAAATCTAACTATCTACTTCGTGAGAAGTGAGGAATAATCAAGATATATCTTACGCCTTAGTAGTGGAAATATGTTTGATGGCTAGTTCTGCCTAGTCTCGGGCGGTAGATACAAGAGCCACAGACCATGTTTGCTGTGACGTGCATGCATTCCTGCGAACTAGACTACATAAGGAAGGCGAGATTTCTAATATTTTGGGCAACGCTACGAAAATGGCGGTCGTTGCAGTGGGAGATGTGTAGTTGAAGATCACTTCTTCTGTTCTAGTATTGAGAGATGTTTTGCTCGTGCGCAGTTTTAGAAAGAATTTAATTTCTGTTTCTAAATACTGGTCCATGATGGATATTTAGTTTCCTTTGATGATTCAGTGTTGGTTTCGAAAGAACAAGGTTTGGTGCATGGGGGGGGGGAATCTGTTGGTCCCGAACGAGCCACAAGTTTCAAGTACAATATGTTTGAAACTTATGCACGAATAAGGGTCGTGTCCCTTTACACCTTATAGAAAACTATTGTAATTGGATCTCTTCACGTCAATCCACTAGAAAACTACTAACTAGCGAAGATCTCCTTCTTCTTCTCGATAAGACAGACTTGAATCGAATTGGTGTGATTTCGATCATGAACGGCTTAGAACACGATTTGGTGAGTAGAAATCTTCTCGAGTGAATGCTTCTCGAGTGAGATGATTTCTAGGCAGAATAACATCTTGTTGATCGTAGATAATAGTCTTGTACTCTTCCAGTCTTTGTTCCAAGCTTTTATAGGTGTAGAATTTGAAATTCTAACCGTTGGGCTTGATTGGTTTGGAGTAAATGTGATTTACCAATCAAGGATTGTGAATCCCTAAATTATCTCTTCTTGCCTTTGGAAAGGTTGACTGAATCTTCAATAAATATGGAAAGCAGATCGTTGATAGGTACTACTTTCCTTCTTCCCATGTAGATTGATTCTCCTTCCATCTTGCTTCAATCTGCTGTTGATCTGGTCCACGAATGAAAGAAAACAGAATGACTTCTATAGGATTAGATCCTTTACATATCAAGTCATTTTCTAATCTGAACTAAGATCGTGTTCCCTATCAGATTCACTTTATATTACAGTGATCTGGTACATGTAGAACAAATTAAGATCTAGCAAGACAGAGTGTACTCTAAGTGTGTGTCGAGAGAACATCATCAAAACTTAAATATTGTGGGGTTCCCAACAATTTCCCCCTTTTTGATGATGTTGAAACCACACTTTACAATATAACCCTAGATAAAACATTTAAGAGTGATCTGGTTTTAAATAACCAGAAGGGTTAGCAGATTGTTATTAAAACTTATAACAATCAAAAGCAATAAAGTTGATTTTGGACAATGAGACTTTGTCTTTAGAAAATCCACATGAATATATATATATATATATATATATATATATCAGTTGAGAACATGTGGATTACAAGGAGAAATCAAAAGGAATAGCAGACAGACATGAGATGGATAAGAAATATAAGAAATTTAAGAAAACCATCTGGCAGCTCCTCATTTCTTCATTTTCTCTCGCTGAGCGTCAGAGATGAGCTGTATGCTTTCGTAGATTCCATCTCTCACCCTGGCATAGTTAGGATCATGGTTATCGATCTTGTAACCTTTGATCTTAGCCAGCTGGTTGATATAGTTCAAGATGTATGTGTTATCCGGTATGTCGCTCCCTGGAATCTTTGGACATGCCATATACTCCTTTGCAGGTGCCTTCATTTGAATTTTAGCATTCGTGGCAGCTAATCTGATCCTCTGTACCAGTTCTTTGTCTCCAAAATTGTCCATGTATTTGTTGAAATCTCCATCTGGTGTGGACTCTAAGTAGATAGGTTCTTTTAGAAAATACCTATTCATTATAAATCCTTGCTTGACCAGCTCCCAATCATTCTAGTCACCCTCTGGTACTCAAATGTCCTTGGGTGTCTTCTTTTGGAGAGAGAGATTCCACGCAGTGAAGTCTTCTTCTTTTTCTTGGACTGTGTAGTGGACTGTGATGACTGTTGCTGAGAACGTTCTGATGAGGACGGTGAGGAGAAGGTCGTCTGGTATGATTTTTCTTTTGCTTCTTGTGCAGCTAGCTTCTTCTCACGTTCTGCCTGATCTTTATAGAATTGTGCCCAGAAGATTGGGTCACAAGCTTGCTCTCTGCTCACTCCAAACAGCAGCAACTCTGCTATCTGGTCTCCTTCATCAATAGGCTTTTTGCCTTTGTCATGAGCAGCAACTTGTTGTTGTTGTTGTTGTTGTTTTTGTTGTTGTTGACTCTGTTCTGGCTCAATTGTGGGATCCTCCCTTGGTGGAGTTGTGGGTCTCTCCCTCGTCTGTTGAGCTGGTCCAGGTTGAGCTCCAGCTTCTGCTCCTTAGCCTGGCTGTTCTGGTTTTGTTACATCCTTGTTAGAAGCTCCAGCTTCTGCTCCTTTTCCTCCCTTGTCAGCCTTAGATTTTTTCCCCTTTTCGACATCATCAAAGATAGTCTTGATGAGTGTACAAAGGGAGTTTACTTCTGCCTTCATGGTCTCCATCTTCTCTTTTACATATGTCTGGAAACCTAACAGAAAGGTCACGGTCTGGTCAGTGGCATTCAATTTGCGCTCTAGGCGACTATTCATTGTGGTAAGCGTGCCATTATAAGTGTTTTGAAATCTTCCATCTATGTCAACCGTGCGTTTTGGTTCTCGAATTCGGTTGGGTTGGGATAGAGCAGGGCATCCAGAACACTGGATTGATTTTTCTTCATGATTTCCATGAACTTCTCATTCTCAAAGGTAGCAAGTTGAGCGTGGATATCATTTGTAGTGGCTTCCTTCACTTCAGCTGTAATTGTAGCAGCTTGACTCTTCACTGCAGTATCAATATTCTCTTTCTGATTTGCCAGCATGTCAGTGACTAGAGTTTTGACAGTCTGGATCTGCTATTCCACAGTCTCTAGCCTGACTGTTGTCTTTTCTTGAACTCCTTCAGTAGCAGTGTGATCATCATCAATTTTCTTATCAAGCTCATTCCTGAGGATTCGTAGCTTTCTGCGCAGGTCAATGTCCATGTCATTGACATAGTCCTTCAGATGCTGATTAAAATCAGTAAGGATCTATGTTGCTCTCTCTTGTAGAGCATTGCAGGTAGCATTCATGTGATCTTCAACTCGGAGTGTGATCAGGTTGTCGATCTGATAGTTGTTGAATGATTTGGTCTCCCGTTCCAGAATCTCTTCAAGATTGGAGAATGTGACATTCTTCTTCATTTTCTGAGCTACTCCAGGAGTATAGAGCTCATTGGTGGGTTCTCCGTCAATAGTTTAACCAGTTGGTTCCTCATCTATTTGATCTAGATGAATCACTGGTGTCTTCTTCTGCCTTTTCTTGGGCTTTTCTGCCGCTTGAGTGGGTTGCTGTGTTGCTGCATCATGCATTGGTGGAGGTTGATCTGGCTGGCTAGTGGCACCAGATGTGGTGGGTTGCTCCCACTGGGCCCCTCCTGGACCTCCCATGTCCATATCTTGATCAGCCTCATCGTCTGATCCCTTCATGCTTGAGTAAAAGTCCATTTTATCTACATAAAATGACTTGAGGTCAATTTTCAACAATCTGGCCTCATGTTTCATCATTGCCAAAATGAGCTGGTGATATTCAGATCGAACTTCACTAACAGTGCTTGCTTGCAGTAAGCTCAGCAAAGTGGCTTCCTCCTTCTTCAGCTCTTCCATCGATCTGGTTTGGAGCAGAGCGTCGAAAATGTAGTACTCGCTGTCCTTGACCAGCAAGTAAAACTTGACTCTCTTGGCTGCTCCAAGACTCTATGGAAGCATATGGATACCTGGAAAGTTTTGAAGCATAGAGTGATCTGCTTCATTTTCCAGTAAGTTAATCACACCTTCTACTTGTTTTTTCTTCTCTTCCTCCTCATCAACTGACTCATCTTCTTCCTCTTCTTCTTCACTGATCCTCTGCATTCTTTCATGTGAGGGTGTTGCTATTCTGGCCGGGGAGAAGTTCTTGTCCTGATTAGGGTTGAAACTGGATTCTGGTTCAACAAATTTTGGTTCCTCAGTTTGTGGAGGAATGGGGCTTTCTGGTTGTTGAGCCTCCTCAGCCTGTTGTGGACTGACTCGATCTGGTTGAGAGATCTCTAGCTCTGGGTGATGAGTGTCTGTGTCCTGTTGAACTGCTTCGGTGGGTGATGGAGAGTCATGTACTTTCCTCAATCTTCGCCTCTTCTGCTTTGGCTGGTGAGATGTTGAAGTGTCGGTATCAATGGAACTTGCCCTCTTGGCAGGTGGTTTACATGTAGTTTTCTCCTTCTGCACCTTTTCCCTTGGTGCCTTTTCCTTCTGTTTCTCCATTGCTCTGGTGGGTGGTATCCAGATTGGATTTGAACTACCCATCTCTAGTAGTGCAGCGTGGTGCACTTCATCTGTAACCTTGTTAAACAAGGCTGAAGTGAGTCCCAAGGACATCTCTATTTGGTGCTGGTCCTAGGAATGGTAAATCGGATGTTGAAATCCGTGGCATCCTCCCATACCTGCTGCTTGAAGAACTTTTCTACCATGAAGCTAATTTTGGTAGAATGCCTTAAGTTCCTTCTCACCTCCACAGAGACACCGTTCCCTCGGGTGTCCTTGGTGTATTTCACGAGCATGGCCTCCTTTGCGTATAGATCAAACAGGATTCGGCTCCAGTTGACTTTGAGATTTAGGACAACAGCAGTGAGAATCCTGAACTTCTCTGGAGTGACTTGATCATAGGATCCACTGTGGGTGAGAAAAATCCGTTGCACGAACTCAAATACCAGCTTGTAGTTTGGTTGGAGCAGGGATCTCTGGAACATTCTTCCCGTGTAAAACATGGGAATCATCATAACCATCTCCACCGTTTCCTAGAGCTGATCATGGGTGATTTCATCAAGAGTCGTACCTTCATCCTTCAGAAGGTATGCTTGATTGATCATGGTGTAGGTAGTTTTGCTCGTCCTATCTCCAATGGGCATCAGCACATTAGCCTTGTTGCCTTCCTTCTCATCTTGCCATGTCAAGTAGAATGTGACAGCCTGTTTTGCCAAGTACATATTGGGAAGGGAAGCGACAATATTATGAAATCCTACAATAGAAAGAGATATTCCAGTGGATAACATATAATCATCAGTCATTTGAATTACATTTCACAGATAATTATAGAGTATGAATAGCACAGGAATGTATCTATATAGCAGTTATCTATACAAAGAAATTATTCAAACAAATATCAATGTATAAAACAAGATAGATTTCCAGAAACAGAACCCATAATAAATCTCCAATAGATACAGTTAATAAATGAAGAACTTCATAAACCTTTGCAGCGCTTAACCATGGCGAAAATTTCTTCCAGTTTGCGAAAACCGTGGGTTTCAAAAAAAGCAAACGGTTCAGGAGAAAGAAATTTTTGAACCTCAGCGACATGTTGTAAAAACAGAGAGGTTTGTGGTGCCATTTTCAATGGAGTTTGGAGAAAAACTTTTGCAAAAGAGAGAGTTCTGGAAATGCTTAATTGCTTAAAAGAGAGTAGTGCTCAGTGCGATGAAAGTGTAAGGTGAACAGTTTAATGCACGTACAACACATATATATAAGAAAAAATATCAACGGCTCAGATTAAAGCGATAAGAATTTTAAGGTTGGATGAAAATCTCCCTTTTTAGGTTTTCCCGCTTCAGCTTTCCATTTTGCCGCCTTGTGTCGCGTTTGATGCACGCGCTAGATCATAGGGTTGCATAATGGAGTGTGTAAATCTTCCTATCTACTGCAACTTTCCTTACTCTTCTTTTTGCAGGGATTTCCTCGATCACAGTTTCCAAAGTTCTGCTAATCATCATAATTATGGAAGATTTAGCAATTATATGTCAGAAAATAACTTTATAGACCATAGTTAGGGCGGTAATTAGTGTCAGAGACGCTTCTAATTTTCAAGTTCCCCCTTGACTAAGTAACGTTTATTGGAAAATTAATTTCCACATGACATAGCTATATCTCGTCATATTCTGACACGTGTTACCAATAACAATCTGGTATTGTTTGGTTAACATCATTTGATTTCTGCTTCCATCTGATACTGTCCTCTGCTATCACTTTGCATCTTCTGATTTTTCATTTTGCTTCTTATCAATCTGGTTGACAATCTGGTTACTTTGCGTCATAATTTCAACAGTGATACAGTAGTCTGGTTATCTTAGCTGGTGCTTCTATTTTCATCGTTCTGCTAAATGATCTGGTTTCGTCAATCTGGTATGGACTTGATTCTTTCATCTAGGTTTAGTAATCCTAGCTTTCCACATAGCATCTTAAATCTTTCTTTTGGGCGGGCTTTTGTCAAGATATCAGCACGTTGTACATCAGTGTGTATCTTCTCGATCTGGATGTATTTCCTCTCCACATGGTCTCGAATGAAGTGATGTCTCACATCAACATGCTTGCATCTTGTGTGAAGTACTGGATTCTGTGTTATAGCAATGGCGCTTGAGCTGTCATAGAATATAGGTATTTCCTTGACATCGATCTCGTAGTACTTCAGTTGCTGCTTCAACCAGAGTATCTGTGCACAACAGCTTCCAGCAGCCATATACTCTGCCTCAGTTGTTGATGTAACCACTAATGTTTGTTTCTTTGAAAACCAGGAAATCAATTTGTTTCCAAGGAACTGGCACGTTCCAGAAGTAGACTTTCTGTCCAGTTTGCATCCAGCATAATCTGAATCAGAATAGCCTGTTAACTCAAAATTGTCCTCACATGGATACCATAATCCTATGTGTGATGTTCCTTTGAGATATCTGAGTATCTTCTTGGCAGCTTCCATATGAAACTCCTTGGGGTTGGCTTGGTATCAAGCACATAATCCAACTGCAAAAGTAGAGAACAAATGATACCCCTATATTGAGTTATGTTTGCTGGTTTTCCTTCTGGATCTGGATCAATCTTCCCGTTGGTCTGCATTGGAATCTTGACAGGTTTACTATCTTTGACTCTAAACTTTGTGATTAAATCCTTGATATAATTTGCTTGATTGACAAAGATACCATCTGGTAGCTGCTTCACCTGCAAACGTAGAAAAAAATTCATCTCGCCCATCATGGACATTTGATATTTATTTTTCATTAGTTCAGCAAGCTTATCACATAGATAAACGGATTGTGATCCAAATATGATATCATCAACGTATATCTGGACTAAAAGGATATGTTCTTTGACTTTGATTATGAACAATGTCTTCTCAATAGAACCTCTTCTGAATCCTGACTCCATTAAGAACATTGATGGTGTTTCATACCACGCTCTGGGTGCTTGTTTCAAACCATAAACAGCTTTAGCTAATTTGTACACCTTCTGTTATGGGTTTACTTCTTCAAAACTAGGTGGTTGTTCAACATACACTTCTTCTTCAAGTATTCCATTCGGAAATGCACTTTTGACATTCATTTGGTACACCTTGAATTTCTTGTATGCTGCATATGCAAGGAACAGTCTAATTGCTTCTAGTCTGGCAACTGGTGCGAATGTTTCATCAAAATCAATGCCTTCTTGTTGACCGTATCCTTTTGCAACTAATTTGGCTTTATTTCTAACAACTTCATCATTCTCATCTCGTTTGTTCTTGAACACCCATTTGACACCTATCACTCCCTGGTGTCTTGGTCTATCTACCAAATACCAGACTTGGTTTCTTTTGAACTCGTTGAGTTCTTCTTGCATAGCAATAACCCAGTATGCATCTTGTAGTGCTTCATAAGCATTAGATGGTTCAACACGAGATAAGTAGCAGCTTAGTAATGCGCTCTCTCCATGCATTCTTCTAGTCTTCACTCGATTTGATGGGTTCCCAACAATCTGTTCTGGAGGATGATGTTCTTGTATCCATCTCCTTCTACTGGACATTTCTTCTTTTGATATCTCAGGTTCTAGTTCTTCTGTTGGGTCCTCAAATTCAGGGTGTGCTGTTGAAGATGCTTGGAAAGGATTCTCCTCTTCTGGTTCCTCAACTTCGATCTCTTGATTGTTGTTCCAGTTGTTAGTCTATCTGGACTCTTTAGGTTGGTTTTGAGGTGATTTAGCTTCAACTGCTTCCACTGGTTTATCACCATCTGGTGGAGTCGATCTGGTTGGGTCCAGATTGACATGATCTGTTCCCCCTTGCTGTGAACTGGTCTCAGCAGTAGGTTGAACATTAATCTCACCACTTTCTGATGTATTCCATATCAAAATATCTTCTAATAGAATTTCATCTGATCTCTTGGTATTGATCTTGTTATGAACCTGTTCATCACCTGCTTCTCTTTATTCAATAATAGTTTCATCAAATACAATATGAGGTGTTACTTCCACAACATGAGTCTTCTTATTGTACACTCTATAAACTTTACTAACATCAGAATATCCAAGAAATATTCCAGGGTCAACTTTGCTATCAAATGTTTTCAATTGAGATTTCTCATTGTTATGAATGTAATACATATAACCAAAAGTACGAAAATATTATATCCTGAGCTTTCTGTTGTTCCAGATCTCGTATGGTGTTTTCCCATATCTGAGAGTTATCACTGATCTGTTCTGTATATAACAAGCCGTGTAGATGGCTTCTGCCAATAACTTCTTTGGCAATCTGGTTACATTCAACATCGTACGAGCTGCTTCTTTTAACGATCTGTTTCATCTGTCAATTACTCCATTCTGTTGAGGTGTTCTTGCAGCAGATGTTTGATGAGAGATACCCATCTGGTTGCAGTATTCTTCAATCTTTTAGTTTAGAAACTCTGTTCCTCGATCTGTTCTGATTGATACAACAGAGGTTTCCTTTTGCTTGGTGATCTTGTTGAGGAAATTTGGCAGTTTCTCCAATGTTTCCTTCTTCTTGAACAAAAAGATAACCCATGTGAATCTTGAGTAATCATCGATAATAACCAGAGTGTACTTTCTTCTGTTGGTCCCGAAAGAGCTAGATTGGTGTATGGGGGGGGGGGGAATACACCAATTCAAACTTTTAGGTTTTCTTGTTCAAAGTTTAAGTATAAGGCTTAAGCACACTTTAAGAATAAAGATAGCTTAGGTTAGCTTAGGGTTTCTTCTTGTGAAGAAGAAACAACTTAGCTCAAATAAACCTTAGGTGATAAGAAACACTTAATAAGATTAACTTTAAGAAAGTTAACCTTGATGAATGTTGTGTGCGGAATTCGGTGGTTAATGCTCTTTGTAGTTAAAAACGTTTCCTTTAGTCAATCTTTAACACAACCAAGTTAATGCAAGAGTATGAAGAATATGATAATGAAGTAAAACAGAAAGTAAGAACACAAGGTATTTAACGTGGTTCGGGATAAACTTTCCCTACGTCCACGGCTCGATCAAAACTAGATCGAAATCTACTATGTCTCCTTTCTTTTTACTCGTTGAGTACGAGCCTCAAGCTTTATCAAAACTAGATAACAACTTGAGATTACACTTCTTAGATTGAAGAACTACAATCTAAATCTTACAAATCTTGGATCAAAACTATATCCTAACTTGGGTTTTGTAAACAACAAATTTCCAGAAACTATCTTCAAAAGAATAATAAAGCACTCAGAGAATTCTAGAGCTTGAAGTTGCGCTTTTAGAGCTTTGAATATTTGAAGATATTTTAGCAGAGTTTGAGCTTTGTAATCGTGAATTCTCGTACCCGTTCCTGGAGGTGAAGGTGGTATTTATAGCCTCTTTGTAGAAAACTATCCGTTGGAGAAGAAGATGTCCTTCTTCATCGCATTAATGACTGCATTAAATGCATGGCAGTGTTGTTGAAGCACGCGCTGTCAAAATGAGAGTGGTTACCACTTTTCATGAGATTTCCCAATGTATTGCCATACTGAGAATGATTCACTGTACTGGAATTTTGATATTCTTATACTTCATTCCTTAAAGCATGCTGTTGATGTGACAATACACGGAGTGGTTGACTTGTGACAAATTTAGGTATGTCGGCAGTCCACCGTAGTTACTGTGAGGAGCAGCTTGAATTTGATGTTATACCAGCTCGCTGTCCTTTGTGTTGTAACTTCATCTCATTTTCCATTGACTGAAGCGACCAGATCGTTTTTGGTATAAAACGATCTGCTATATGTATGGTAGAGATGATAAGATCGTTTTTGAAACAACACGATCTTGAGCTAACAGTTGGTTGATGTATTCCTTTTGAACGGGCTACTCCATCCTCTTATGATTACTTGAACGAACTGCTGCAGGTAAGAAGCAGCGGGCTGTTCCTCCTTTTTGGACGAGCTGCTCAAATACTTGTAAAATATAACAAGCATATTTTTGATCCTACGAAATATCTAATTCTAGTCTAGAGAACCAGATCGTTATAAGTCAACTCGAAAACTTCAAGTTACTTTTACATTTGTGATCTGTTGAAATGTGAGCTACAAATAGAAACCACAAACAAGTGTCAGCGAGCTGCTTATATGGGAAGCAGATCGTTATTTAATGCATAAAACGATCTGCTCCTTATATTAAGAGCTAGCTGACTTACAAGAGAGAAACTTGATATCATAGTAATCATTGTGTCCAGGATACCTTTAACTAGAATAATACAGATCGTTATTTATGTACTAAAACGATCTGCTTCTTTTACACTTAAGATAATCCTTAATAGATGACAATAACTACTTGGTTTCAAAACATCAAAGTGTAGTTTCGAGGAACATCATTAAAACAAGTATAAATTTATGGGGTTCCCAACATCTTCCATTTATACTTTATGGCCTAACAGGACCAAACAAGTCTAAATGTAGTAACTCTAAGACTTTGGTTGATGAGTGAGCCGTTTTGCTGGAGAATGATGATCTGGTCTGCTTCCCAACTTGACATGCCTCACAAATATGATCTTTGTCATACACTTGATCTGATAATCCTTCGATTAGCTTATCTCTTGCAGTCTTGTTGATTGACTTGAAATTGAGATGACTTAGTCGCTTGTGCATCAACCAACTTGTTTTTGAGATTGTCTTGGTGATTAGACATGTCTCGATCTGATTAGTCCACTGTACCATATACAACCTATCCTGCAGTTTTCCGGTAAGAAGAGTTTCATCTCCTTCATTGTTTTTCACAAAACAGTTGTTAGCATAAAAATCAACCTGATTTCCATTAGCAAAGAACTGGCTAATAGAGAACATATTATGACTGAGACCCTCAACATAAGATACGTTGGTGATGGTGGTCTTGCCAATCTTGATATTGCCATATCATCTAGTGTATCCTTTTGAGTTACATCCAAAGGTTACCTGTGGTCCTTCTCTTTCTACATAGTCTGATAGAGCGTTCTTGTCACATGTCATATGCTTTGAACAACCACTATCAATAATCCAGATTGTTCCCTTTGCTACTCTACTTCTTCTTGCAATTCTTCATTCCTGCAATTATGAAGATTTAGCTACCCTTTCAACGAGTGGGTGCTTGGTTGGTAGTAAAAGCTCTTTTAGGAACCCAAATTAACTTAGTGTTAGGAACACATATGTATCATGTAATCTTTCTTCCAGCCTCATCTGTTCTTGATATAGCTTTGTAGACAGATGGGTGATTTCTTTCAATATTATCCCAGTTGATATTCTTCTTATTGGTAGATGTCTTCTGCTTCTGATTTTTATCTGTCTTGACATAGTGAGCAGGTTGACCCTTCTTCTGATAGTATCTCTTGTCTCCTGTTTCCTTCATCATCATCTTCTGGGGTTGATTCTTCTTATTCTTTAGATCCTTGACTTGATCTGGTATGTTCTTCCTTTCAGCTACGAACTTTGTCTCACTAGTTTTTCCAGTATATCCAAGTCCAATGATCATATCAGCTCGTTCTTGACTTTTGTTGATCTTGCTCATGTTTTCCATGGTCTTCTTCAATTTTTCTTCAACTACATCCTTTCTGTTGATCACATCTTTCACCATGGAATTGAGTGAGTATATTTTGTCATCTTTTGTCTTGATCTGTTCTCCAAGACCACTTATTTGAGTAGAGAACTTGGTATTTGCCTCACTCAAGAACTTCACTGTTTCATTCAGCTTGTCATTCTCTTTTATGACTTCAGAGAATTACTTCTTTATGTTTGTGTAGCTCTTGAACATCTCATTGATTTCATCCCATGAGACTTCTGGTTCATCTTCATTTCCTGAATCATAGACAGGTTTATTTGAAGACATAGAGATATGAGAATTTACCTCGATCTGGTCGAGTTCGTCTTCTAATCCCATGTAGCATTCATCCCAGTCATCTTCAGTATCTTGTGCATAGAAATGCCTCATCATTTTCTGAGGAGCTATCAGACAGATGACTTGAACTGCTAGAGTCTTCTTCTGCCAGCATTGCCTTGCGTTGAGCTTTAAGCTTTCGATCTCTCTTAGCTCTCAGCTCTTCTCTTTGGCTTTTAGATAAATCATGACAGTCTGTCTTGAAATGACCTATTCTGCCACAACCATAACATGTATAGTCAGTGGAGTTAAATGTTTTACCATTACTCTTTGCTTCTGCTTTGCCATCTGATCATTCTGGTTCTTTATTCTTCTAGAATCTACCCTTGTTATCTTTATAGAACCTCCGATACTTTCTTGATCTGATCTCCATTTTGTCCATCCTCTTAGCAATCATGGAAAATTCTTTAAGCAGTTTGTCATAACCTTCTCCTTCTCGTGCTATAGTTGGTACTGGTTCATCTTCTTTGAACTTCGCTTTGAAGGCTATCTCCTTCTCTTTCTTTGAACTGCTCTCATTCTTCTTGCTTGAAGAGTGATCTGGTCCATGAATCCTTTTGATGTCACACTCGTGTACAACCAGATGGTCAAATAGTGCCTCAATAGACAGATCATTGAAATCAACACGTAGTGGTTGCATTGCTAAGTATATCTCCTAGCTTGGTGGTAGTGCCCTGAGAATTTTTAGATTCTTCTCTCTCTGTGTGTACTTATTTTTGTTGAAAGCAGAGACCTTAAGTAGCACCTCGATTAATCTGTTCTTCATCTGCTCAATGGTTTCACCAAGCTTCATCTTGAATTCATCCAATTTGTTGCACGCCAAGGATAGCTTGTTCTCGATCATAGCTTCTGACCCTAAGCTGAGTTCTCGCTGTGCTTCCCACATTTCTTTGGCTGTATCTAGATCTTGGATCTTAGCCAGATGGACTCCCTTAATAGTGCTGGAGATAATTCCTTTGGCAAAGTCATCTAGATTTGCTTCACGTCGTTCTTCACAAGTATACATTCTGGGATCCTTGAGCACATATTCTTTGACTAGGCTAGTTTCTGTAATTCGAGTCTTCTCTTCTTGAATTACCAATGGTCTCTCCTCTATCACTTTCCACATCAGACAGTGATGAGCTTTTAGACACACTTTGATTCTGAAACTTCATTCTCTATACCTTTGGATGGAGAATTCTTCATGCCCTAATAACAGAAGATTCCATAATGACAAATAGGATGCTAGTGAATGAAAAAGGTTTTCCTAGATCTATTCAAGTTGACCACGCAGGTTTCAACCTTGTGAAACAGAAATAATGGTCCTATGAACCACTACTCTAATACCACTTGTTGGTCCCGAAAGAGTAAGGTTTGGTGTATCGGGGGGGGGGGGGGGGGGGTGAATACACCAAATGCAAACTTTTTCAGTTTACTTGACTAATTTCTTAGAGAGTTTTAAGCTTTCTATAGGCAGATTGCTTAGTTGTGACAAACCAGATCGATCTTATTCTATCCAGACAGAAACTCTCTGGTGAATAACACTGGGCAGAGATCAAGAGTAATCTTGTTCCTTGACAGAGCGTTGTGTGTGGAATATGGTGGACTTAGTCAGTGCTCTTATTTAGAAAACCTTTTCAAAACTTAACCGAATATTTAACAGATCGATTAAAAATGCAGATTGAATGGATTGCTGGTTAGTGAATAAAACAACTGAAATTTAAAATGCAGAAAATAAATAACACAGTTGTTTTTACGTGGTTCGGGAAACCCCCTACGTCCACGTTCCAATCCAAACTGGATTAGATATCCAATACTAGGATACTCTTCTTATTTATACTCGCTGAAAACGAGCCACAAGTTTCAAGTACAATCTGTTTGAAACTTATGCACGAATATGAGTCGTGTCCCTTTACAACTTACAGAAAACTACTGTAATTGGATCTCTTCACGTCAATCCACTAGAAAACTACTAGCTAGCAAAGATCTCCTTCTTCTTCTCGATAAGACAGACTTGAATCGAGTTGGTGTGATTTCGATCACGAATGGCTTAGAACACGATCTGGTGAGTAGAAATCTTCTCGAGTGAATGCTTCGAAGAGTGAGATGATTTCTGGGCAGAGTAACAGCTTGTTGATCGTAGATAATAGTCTTGTACTCTTATAGTCTTTGTTCCAAGCTTTTATAGGTGTAGAATTTGAAATTCTAACCGTTGGGCTTGATTGGTTTGGAGTAAATGTGATTTACCAATCAAGGATTGTGAATCCCTAAATTATCTCCTCTTGCCTTTGGAAAGGTTGACTGAATCTTCAATAAATATGGAAAGCAGATCGTTGATATGTACTACTTTGCTTCTTCGCGTGTAGATTGATTCTCCTTCCATCTTGGTAAATTCGAATGATGTGGCAATGAGTTTGGGACTATACATCAGTTAATCTGGTCAAATAAGTGATTGTTAATTAACTGGTGTGTGATCTGATATCATCTGGTTCATCCCTAAAAAATGTTCTGATCACACCAGATTGATATCGATCTGGTCAGCTGTCGATCTGGTCTCCAAGGAATGTGCTCCGAAGCATGGTAGAATCTTCTGTGAATGTTTAGATAAGGACAGATCGAGTGACCATCTAATAGATCATCTGCTTGCTTCAATCTGTTGTTGATCTGGTCCATGAACGAAATAAAACAGAATGACTTATATAGGATGAGATCATTTACATGTCAAGTCATTTTCTAATCTGAACTAAGATCGTGTTCCCTATCATATTCACTTTATATTACAGTGATATGGTACATGTAGAATAGATTAAGATCTAGCAAGATAGAGTGTACTCTAAGTGTGTTTCGAGAGAACATCATCAAAACTAAAATATTGTGGGGTTCCAAACATTTAGTAATTATCAAGAAAGGAAATTATGTTATCTACACTGACACGTTGGTAAACAACTTATATACTATATCTGCACAACCTATGCAACAAAGTACAATTTTTAACATATCTACTAACTCCAAGAAGAGAAAAGCTTCTTGTCTTTCGACAAATGAAACATATTTGTAGCACTTAAGACTTGGATATATTAACCTTAGGAAGATTCAAAAGTTAGTGGAACACGGGCCTTTGGATAAACTCCAAGATGAGCCATAACCGACTTGTAAATCTTGCTTGGAAGGTAAAATGACCAAGAGACCATTCAGTGTCAAAAGAAATAGAGCCCAAGATGTGTTGGATATCATTCACTCTGACGTTTATGGTCCAATGTCGACTCAGGCCAGAGGTGGTATGCAGTATTTCATTATTTTTATTGATGATTACTCCAAATATGGATGTGTCTTCTTGATGCACCACAAGTAAGATTATTTTCAGAAATTTAAGGAATTCAGGGCACATGTGGAGAATCGTCAGAAAAAGACTATCACGTGTTTGTGTTCTGATCGCGGAGGCGAATACCTCAGTGCTGAGTTTTTGAGCCATTTATCGGATGCGGGGATTTAATCCCAGTTAACTGCACCGGGTACACACCAGCAAAATGGTGTAGCAGAAAGACGGAATAGAACGTTAATGGAGATGGTAAGATCTATGATGAGTTATACAGAGTTTTCCATTTCGTTTTGGGGATATGCCCTGGAAATAGTACTTTAAAAATTGAACTTGGTATCGTACAAGTCGTTCCCTAAGACACTGATTGAGTTGTGGACCGGGCGCCAGCCCATTCTAAGACATCTCAAGGTGTGGGATTGTCCAGCACACGTGCTAGAAAAAGGACGCCGACAAATTGGCACCTCGTACTGATTTTTGTTTGCTCGTAGGCTATCTTAGAGAGAGACGAAAGAGTGTGAGTTTTATAGTCTCAGAGATCGAAAGGTCGTGATTAGAACCAACACTTGATTTCTAGAAGATGACTATGTGAACAACCACAAGCCCATAAGCGAGATAGTTCTCGAGGAAATGAGAACTATAGATTGTCCAAATTTACAGGATACACAATCACCTCCAGCACCAACCCAAACACTTGTACCACCTATTGTGGATCCTCGTCATAGTGGGAGGGTTGTTCGCCAACCCAATCAATTTATTGGAGTGGGAGAGGCATTTGACTCAGTCCCAGACCTAGATATATCAGACTCATGGAATTTCGATGAAGCGGTCCAAGAGAAGGACTGTCACCTCTGGCAAGAGGTGGAGTATGAACTTCAATCCATCGTAGACAAGGAAGTATACGAGCTTTTTGATCTGCCTGAAGGCTGCGAGACCATAGGGAGTAAATGGGTCTTCAAGCTGAAACGAGGACCCGACAGTAACGTCATAGTCTTCAAGGCTAGACTAGTAGCAAATGACTATACTTAAAAGGAAGGTATCGATTATGATGAGACCTTCTCACCAGTAGCAATGCTCAAGTCTATTCTAATACTCTTGTCAGTTGCCACACATTTGGATTGGGAAGTATGGCAAATGGATGTCAAGACAGCTTTCCTAAACGGAAGTCTTGAAGAAAATATACATATGTAACAACCCGAGGGCTATGCATTTCAAGGAAAGGAACACATGGTGTGGTAGCTTAAGAAGTCCATCCATGAACTAAACCAAGCCTCACGGTCATGAAACCTTTGTTTCGATCAGGTTATCAAGTCCTATGGATTGGATTAGTGCCCTGACGAAAGCTATGTGTACAAGAAGTGTGAGGGTAAAACGGTTGTTTTCTTGATGCTATACGTAGATGACATTCTCTTGATCGGAAGTGTCAAGAAGGTGTCGTCGGACGTTAGAGCATACTTGTCCAAACAATTCGATATGATGGATATGGGAGAAGCAGGATACATTCTCAGGATCAAGATCATCCGTGACTGGAAAAAGAGAATGTTGAGCCTATCTCAGAAATCATATATCAAGACGGTTCTTAGACGCTTTAGCATGCAAAGCTCCAAAAGGTCCTCTTACCGTTTAGACACAAAGTTACTATTTCTCGGGACATGTGTCCTAAGACACCTGACGAGATAGAGAAGATAAGACACATACCTTATGCTTCAGCTGTCGGTAGTCTCATGTATTCTATGATATACACTAGACCGGATATCTGTTATGCCATCGGCATGGAAGCAAGATATCAATCTAACCCAGGAAAAGTTCATTGGACTGCAGTAAAGAACATACTTAAGTACTTTAAACGGACTAAGGAGTGTTGTTTGGTTTACTAGTCAGACACCCTTTGTCCTTTTGGTTATACAGATTCTGATTTTCAGACGAACCGGGATTCGAGTAGATCTACCTCCAGTTATGTGTTTGCTTTGGGAGGCGGAGCCATGGCATGGAGGAGTGTGAAGTAGAAATACATCGTAGACTCCACCATGAAAAACCGAATATGTGGTCGTGACAGAGGCCTTAAAGGAAATGGTTTGGCTCATGAGTTTCTTGATGGACCTAGATGTGATTCTGAGTATGCATTCGAGTATCACGGTTTATTGTGATAACTCAGGTGCAGTGGCAAACTCAAAGGAACCATGGATCCACAAGGCAAACAAACACATTGAGAGAAAGTACCATATCATTTAAGATATAGTGCAAAGGGGCGAAGTAGTAGTGTCCAAGTTAGCGTCAGAATACAACCTGAGTAATCCTTCATAGAGCCTAAACGGTAAAATGTTTGAGAGGCACTTAGAGGGATTTGGGGTAAGAAATATAGTGGACCTACTTTAGGTATAAGTGGGAGATCTGGATTGTTAGAGTTTGTATACCTCAAAGCATGCTTTATGCTTAGAAGAAGTATCAAACATGTTTTCTGTTCCATTTAATGAGAATAAATGTTTCTATCATTGGTTTGTCATTTATTATCTTTATATATTGAATTGAAAACAAGTTAATTTACTGCAATTATAGACTGTGTGGTGGATCAATGATTACAGGAGGTAACAAAATCCGATCCATTGTAGTATAAAACTCACAGTCTAGACAGACTTGGATAGTCTAGTTGGTAAAGGCTGTGATAACATTTTATTTGAGTGCTGACCTTAGCCCGTAGAATGATATCAGTATGTATAAGCTGATAAACATGCTTTGCTTATACTTATTGAGAGGTTTCACAGTGAGATAAGATCTACGTGCTGATACTTAGAATGACGTCTCGGAAATTAGTTCATTTGTTAATCTGTGACGATGACATTAGCATAAGCGGTTGATTATACGCTACTTTGATTCATCTATGCTTGCAGGTTTTTTGTAACCCTAAACAGTGATGTCTTGGGCGGTGGTGATTGACTTAGCTAGAAATGCTCAACTGTCAGTCGTACAGAATCGCGTCTCGGTGACACAAGTTGATTAAATCTACGTGAGGCGTTCAGAAAGATTTATTTCATAAGAAATCCGGCCGGTTGGAATTTATTCCGTATGTAATAATTAAGGTCTGAACTAGATCACTCACAAATAAATATACTAATTAATTGTGAGTTATCAGCAAACTCAATTAATTAATGGAATTAGAAAATCTTAAACGTGAGAAATAATTAATGAAAAGAAGGTTATATTCGTAACTTAATTTAATGGATCAAGATAAGTTCAACATTTATCCTATAGTGGAGCCGATAAATATTTATAATAGAATTACTCTTTATTGCATTTCCATAGAGTAATTAATTTGAGGTCAAATTAATTTAAATGAATTAACTTAAGTCTAAGTTGGACCAAACAATTAATTAAATTTAATTGGGCCCAAAAGTGACTTGGAAATTAATTTAATTAAATTATGGGTTTGACCAAGTCAAAACTAATTTTAAATTATTCAAATTTTAATTTGGATAATAGATATAAACTGCAGGAGATTAAAGTGAGATATTAGTTTTATTATTTGAGATCTTATCCATTCACCTTAGAAACCCTAACCTAGCCCAATATATCTATGATAGAGCACTTGAAGGGGCCGGAAATTCTCTTTTCTCCCCTAATTATTTTCGGCCATAATTAATTATTGGGAACCCTCACAATATTTTGTTTTGATGATGGTCTTGCTTGATTAGACCAAGCCTGCTCAGATTGTAAAAGGGAGATTACTTTCTTCATAAGTGAACCTAATAGGGAGCAAGCCTGTCTTTTATTTTAGAGTTGGTATATTGTAAGGAAAAGACTAAGTATTGTAAAGGACCCAAATACATTAAGTATTCTGTCCTATAGGAAGTCATCAGTTTAGATAGTCTTTTGATATTTGGAAGCAGACCAGTGAACCTAATGCAAGCAGACAACCTGATAAAGTCACTCAACCTGGACCTAACCTGCTCTACACCCAACTATTCTTATCAAACTGAGGAGCAAACCTGGACCAAACCACCTCGCTGGTAGTGAACCTGACCTGACCAGCTCGATGAGTGAACCTGTCCCTTACAGATCACTTAATTAGAGATCATGTAAATCTTCAGATATACAATGAGTCATCTGAAGTTTTGCATAGTCATCTGATATTCTCTAAGTTATTTGGGTATACAATGTGTCACCCAATGGACTTAGAGAGAATCTCATTCATATGCTACGTCACCAGGATTTTCAAAGAAGGAAGGAGAATCAATCAAAGTTCAAAGATGGAAAGAAATCAATTGGTTATCTGTTACCATAATCAAGGAGATCTCTTCAGATCTTTCCCTATATGGCAAGAGAATCAATTAGGGATTCAAATCCATGATTAACAATCAATATTTAATTCACGCCAATCAATCCCAACGGTCAGAATTCAAAATTATGAGCCTATAAAAGCTATGAACAACTTCTGGAAAAGAACAACAACAAACTTAATACGCGCGATCATCATCAAATTTCTAAAGTGCAGAAACGTTGTCGAGAAGTCTACGCAACATTGAAGGATCCAACAACGAAGATTTCTCATTCCAGAAGTGTTCGAAGCCGTTCGTGATCGTAATCACACCAACCTCGATTCAAGTCTGTCTTATCGAGAATGAAAGTTGATATCTTTGCTAGCTTAGTAGTTTTCTAAATGGGTTAAAGTGGAGGTATTGTAGCAGATTTATCTGCAAGTTGTAAGGGACACGACCTTATTCGTGCACAAGTTTATATCTAGTTTTGATTGGAACTTGTGGCTCGTTCTCAGCGATTTTAAAGAAGAGAGTTATCCTAGTAGTGGATATCTAATCTAATTTTATTGGACCGTGGACATAGGAGGTTTCCCAAACAACGTAAAATCAACTGTGTTCTTTACTTTACTCATTTTATCTTTCAATTATTTTATTCACTAACCCTTCCCTTGCACTCAAATTTGCATTGCTTTAATCAACTCTTAATATATTCGGCTAAGTGTTTACAAAGGTTTTCATATAAGAGCAACAGACTAAGTCCACCATATTCCACACAACATTTTTGAAGATCTCAATAGTTGTCATTCTGGTCTCCAGACCCTAAAGCTCAGCATTTTTGAAATTCAGTTGGGTTCATTCCTTTCTTTTAAATATTTAATCGGTTGACGTCTGTCTCTAAACAGTTTGTTCAACCCTCGCTTAAGTTATCATGAGAGATGATGGACCCACATGATTGATAAGCTATCACAATAAATTTCCTTAAACCTTCGGAACTAAGACGTATTCGTTATATGACTATCTAGGTACCATGATTATAGTTTTCAGATTTTATATGCTAAGGACATATAGTAAGTGCTAACATTAGATATGTATATAGTAACGTGGGTTGTCTCCATGTTACCGTATGCCACTTCGAAGAAGGGATAAAGTTTAGAATGAAGATAAGAATGAGGTTCCTTATGATGAAAGTGAGGTTACGCTTATGCCGCCACCTCGGAGAAACGGCCATCCTTCAGTGGATATGCAACCCAGTGATGCAGAACAATGAGTCAAAGTTCTGGAAAGAAATAGAGTTATTGAATGAGTAGTTGTCAAAAATGTTACCCTTGAGATTAGCAAATTTCGGGACGAAATTTATGTTAAGAGGGATAGAATGTAGCACCCGAGTATTTTATACCGGGCTTATAAGTGTTTAAAAATCCCAAGAATAAAATTTTGCATTAGAAACTTTATTTTGAAGCTTGCTACCAAGTTTCAGCGAAAACGGAGACCAAATCTCCGCTCTTTCGAGAACCGACTTATACTTTTATAATGGGTAACAAGAGCAAATAGGGGATTCATTCGAAATTAGATATTTTGAAAATTTAGATATTTTGAAATTAGATATTTTGAAATTAGATATTTTGAAATTTAGATATTTTGAAATTTAGATATTTAGATATGTCTAAGAGGCGAAATACGGGATTCATTCGAATGCCCGGATTTGAAGTCCGAGCCGAGATATGGACAAAGCGCGATAATTTACATACACTTTTATCGCGATACGGACCATACGCGGAAATTTTATTTTCGCCGTCAGTGAATAGTAAAACCGAGAACTCGAGAACTCGAGAAATTGAGAAAACTCCTATTTTTCGATTTTATCGCACGAGTAATGAGGAAATTCCTGAGAAGTTTAATAAAATTTATTTTAGAAGAAACAGAGTTTTGAATTGATATTTATCAAGAAATCGAGAAACAAGCATTTTCTCGATTTACGTGCAATTCGATCGGGCCAAATCCCGACTTTAGTTCACGAGAGACGAAGATATTTTTAATGAGTAAGAAAGACGAGTGTGTTGACTCTCGTCTCAACGGAGATAGATAAATAATAAAGAATCGGATCGAAAAGATCTAAGAGGCCAAAAAGACGGTTTGGACCCCGGTATTTAGATATTTTGAGGGTCAACTTGTGGCCTATAAAAAGACCACAAAGTCACCCCCAAATTCAGATTATTCACGTGAGATTACAGAGAGTTATTGGCGTGAGAAGAAGAAGGGGAAAAGGGAGGAGTTTTGCTCCGATTCTCGTCCCGTTCGTCTCGTTTTTCCGATTTCTTCAAAATCTAATCCGATAGAAAGGTAGCCCTCGATCTTACCTACGTTTCTACGGTTTTATTTTCATGTTTTGAGCATGATGAAAAATGAAATAGGGGCTGCCCTTTTCGATTTTTATCGGGTCAAACCCGAATCGAAAAATGTCGAGAATTAATGCTGCTCGTATGAGTTACATGAACATGTATTTTAAGTTTCAATTAAATGTAAGCATGTTAGGTTTTGAGAAGTTAACTTGAGCTCGTCGTTTTATATGTTTTTGATTTTTCTCGGATGAATCGAATAGACGAGCATGTATGTAGGTTAAATACAAGTATTATGTGAATTTACGGAAATTAATCGAGCATGTAAAAAAAAAAATGAGTGCGGGCGACAGTTCTGCCCAGGTTTTGTTAAGTGTTTTAAGTACAGAATGAGTAGAGTTTTTAACATAATACTAAAGAACTTAGACTGATCAGTCGAACTCAGGATCTTTCACAAAGAGAATTTAGTGAACGTAGGTGCTTTTAAAGACAAAATCCCTATGTTTCACTCTTACGGCATTGACAATTATATATATGTATGTATGCGTTTTCGGCATGTGCCTACTGAGTACGTTTGTACTCAGCCCTGCATGTATTTATAAATGTGCAGGTTGAGACGTGATGAAGGGAGATGCTATGACGGGCTTGTCGGTCTTTTATTTAAGTCTTGGGTGTCTACGTGTCTTCATACACGTAGACTTATGTCGATCCTTATTCCGCTGCAAGAGGTTCCATCAGTTTTTGTTTGGCGAATGTGCCAATTATGTAAATTAACTCTTTGTCTGAACTGAACTCAGTTATCGAATTATCTTTTGTTTCAATCAAAGCTTTCAGGGTTCCACTTTACCTTTATTTATCTATTCTATAGTCGCGCACCCGGACTTTGCCACAAGGGCGGAGGACGGGGCGTGACAATTCTTGTCTCTTGGGAAGAGATCAATGAGATGCTCAAGAATTACAAAAATCTGAAGAAACTATTCCATGATGATATCAAGGAGAATGACAAGCTCAATGACACTGTGAAGATACTAAGTTATTTCTTAATCTGTGACGATGACATTAGTATATATGCGGCTAATTATACGCTGCTTTGACTCATCTACACTTGCGGGTTTTTCGTAAACCAATATAGTGATGTCTTGGGCGGTAGTGATTTGCTTAGCTAGAAGTGCTCGATTGTCAGTCGAACAAAATCACGTCTCGATTAAAACGAGTTGATTAAATCCGCTTGAGGCGTTCAGAAATGTTTATTGCATAAGAAACCCGACTGGTTGGAATTTATTCCGTATGTAATAGTAAAGGTCTGAACCGGATCACTCATGAATAAATATATTAATTAATTGTGAGTTGTCAGCGAATTCAATTAATTAATGGATTTAGTAAATCTTAAATGCATGAAATAATTAATGACAAGAGGGTTACATCCGTAATTTGGATGGATTAAGATGAGTTCAATATTTATCCTATAGTGGAGTTGATTAATATTTATAATAGAATTACACTTTATTGCATTTCCATAGAATAATTAATTAGAAGTTAAATTAACTTAATTAAACTTAATTGGGCCCAAAAGTGACTTGAAAATTAATTTAATTAAATTATGAATTTGACTAAGTCAAATTAATATTAAATTATTCAAAATTTGAATTTGAAAAATAGATGGAATTGTAGAGAGATAAAAGTGAAAATTTAAATTTTATTATTTGAGATCTTATCCATTCATACAAGAGAGGGCCGATTTCTCTCTCCCCTACACACAAATCGACCACTTGGAGATTTAATTCTCCATATTTTCGAAAATTGTGCAGCATTCAAATGCTCCAATTTTCGTTATTATTGTCCTAAAAATACTTGATAGATTATTCGTCCATACGATATTCAGAGGAGATTACTTGCTATTCTCAGCGAGCTGATCTGTTGTAGACAGCGAGCTGATTCTCAACTTGCTGTTCAAACAGCCTTACGCGAAAAAGTTGGAGTGTGGTGTATTCCCCAAATACACCACACCTTTTAGTAACATAATTGTAACGGAGAATTTCATTACTAAATTTTTAATAACAGATAATTTCCGTCATTAGTTCCGTTACTAAAATTTAACAAAAAATTCCATATTAATTTCGTTGTTAATCTGTTTAAATTTAGAAACGGAAAATTTCCGTCACTATTTCGTTGGTATGTAATGTATTTTTTGTAGTGTATTTTGTATATTCACTCATTAAAGAATGATAACTCTAATTTTAAATTTATCAACTCTAAAATTAATTTAGATTGATAATTATTAAATATTAAAAAAATTATATACCTTAATTTGATTGGATAAACTCATAATCTCAATATTGATGTCATCTGAACGTACGAACTAGCAATGTTGTGTATTGAAGATAAGGTATTGATAAAACATAATCTTGGTTTTGGTTTAGGTTTATTTCATTTCATAGTTGACATTAAAATTTTGAAGTCATGGAAGCCATCATATATGTGCTCCCTTCGGCAACAAGATTATTCTCATAACTTCATTTCGTATGTTATTTGTGCATTAGATCAGTCAGTTGACAGTAGGTTTCAAAGATTGAAGATAATAGATAATATTTTTAGTACATTATATTAAAATGATAATAATGCGTTGTTTATTTTTTTCTTTTCGCCCAAATGTGAGAATCAGCCCTGACGAGACAAATGTGAGTATATTTTAACCTACGTACACGCTCTCGCAAAGAGGTTCCATTACCAATGAAGATCGTATGAACTACGTACATGCATATATATACATTATAAATATTATACATGTATAATTTACAGTATCTCTCTTTCAATTCTCACTACTCACGGCCACGGTTGAGAGTGAGAGGAGGAGATAATAATATGGTGCGGGTGGTGTAGGTGCGGATGCCTTGGCCGATAGAGGAGAGTGCAATGGGTTTATTATGCCTTGCGGCGCAAGCTTTTCGGCATGGGGAATCCCTTGGGACGTCTACTACTCTGACGTGGCACACTCTTTCCAAATTTGGGATGGCGTGCAGGTGCGATGGAAGATCTATCTCGAACCTTCCAGAACCATCCGTGCTGCCTCTCGCCAACGACCCCTTCTTCACCTTCCTGTTCTTGCCGCATATAACGCTCACCCTTGCCCCTATACACACACACACACACATTTATATTTATAATGTTTCTTTATTGTTATCAAACAAGCGATTAGAATAACAATTAATTAATTTGCAATGTAAGTCGAAACTTCTTTTAAAGTTCAGGTACAAAAATCAGTAGTTGACCTGCGTACATGCCAACACTTTAATATAAACTACTGATCGAGTTAATTAGTTGATGAATTGGCCTGAAATAATCAGTCCGATGAATTTACCTAGCCCACTCATAACTAAGATTGGGTTGGGCTCTAAATATAGAAACTCAAAAAATTTTGGACCGAACTAGTCGGCCCATTGGCCCGACGAGCATATGTGCTTTGGGCCCAAACTAAGCTTCGAGCAAATTTGGCCCCCCCATACTTTTAATTTATTTAAAAATAATTCACAATATTTAGTATACATTTCTGTCATAATAATTATATTTTTAATATCTTATAATTTGATTTATTTATGATAATATTTTCAAACCATTTAGAAATATTAAATTTATTTGATTTTATTACCAACTTATTTTTGTACTCTAATTAATACTAAAATAAATTAATAAACCTACATTAAATATAATAATATACAAAACTTATATAGTGATGCAATCTTTTTTTATATGTTAGAATTTTAGAAAGATTCATATTATATATATTTTAAATTTATAAAATTTATTTTTTAATTCCTGGACATAATTGGCCCGATGACCCGTGATAGATGGGTATCGACTTGAATTTCAGCAGTCCGAACTAATTTCGAACCAATCCGACTTGACATGTAATATGACTCTTGCGTCCGATGAACTATGTCAGACCAGCTCGGCCCGATATTTTTGACAGCTCTAACAATAATAGTCACGTACTACTAATGGAATTAAAATGGAGTTACTCTGCATGCATGTGTAACATTGAAATAAATATTAATTAAACTATTGATATTTTATATAATGAAGTATTCAATATTAATAATAGAATAATGCAACTAAAAATGGGATATATATTTCCTATTCCTTATCGTAAGTGGAGTCGGATGCAGTTTAGTGTATTTGATCGCCAAATCATCGAAGTTTTAGGTACATATATATAAATAGTTTTGCCAACGAACCCCTTTTTCTTTCTGCTTACTCAATTATTTTTCTACCTAAAAATATATTTCAGCAACGGTAGCTACTTTTTAAAATTAACTACACAAGTATTCAGCATTTGATTAATACTTTTAGGAAAACTGTTCCATCTTCATTCTTCACCAATATTTAGAAAAATGGGGAACATTGCTTTATAATCACCTCACCTAATTTCAACTCGAAGTTATTTGATTGCTTTAACTTACAAAAGAAAAAAGCAAATTTAGAATGATGTTCAACCAATATAATTAGCAATTGGCTTATCTTAATTCAACTCATTCAAAATAAGGGTAATAGGTAAAATTAAAAATTAAAAATACCCACTTAAAAATAAAAGATAAAAAATATCCACTTTTTACAATAACATGATGAATTTCATCATGTGATCATGTTATTTTTACAATAACATGATGAATTTCATCATGTGATCATGTTATTCAAGTTATTTTAAATTTGAATAACATGAACACATGATCAATTTCATCATGCTATTGTAAAAAATGGGTATTTTTTATCTTTTATTTTTAAATGGGTATTTTTTTATTTTTTACTTATCAAAATGAGTATTTTAGCATTTACCCCTTCAAAATATATATAAGAGATGATTATTTTAAAAATAAACCTCCTCCACGTCCTCGTATTTGTTAAAAATAAATTTGAATAATTTATAATTTTTGTTCGATAGATATAAATAATATATTTTTTGTTAGATTTGTAATTAACTAAATTCTTATATTACGGGATGCTCTGTTTTTTCTAAATAAATTTTAATAGTAATAAAATATTTTTATATTAATTTTATATCATACTATCTTATTTGCTTTTTTATTAAATTTATATCATAATTAAAAAGATAAGTTTTATATAAAAATAAAAAAATTAATATATTATTTATAAATATCGAAGAATGTTCATAGAACAACAAATTTCATATTTTAAATATGATTTATATAAAAATTAAATTTTAATCAGTATCATTAATCTAAATAATTTAACTAAAAATTATTTTAAATTAACTTATAAGAACTATTTTTATTTGATTTATATATATATATATATATATATATATTACTTTTTTGTTAATTGAACATGCAAAACGACCTTATATATAAATATAAATTATTTTTTCGTTAATTGAACATTTGCAAAACGACAAAGTACGTGTCGAAAAAAATTATTTATTTATTATAATTAATTTACAATTAATATACTGGTGACTTTAATCACTATAAAATTAATTCTCACAATGCCACATGAAAGAGAGAAAATTTAGTCACCTCATTCATTACACAAAGATCAAGTGTTCATTTAATTCAGGACTAGTTCTTAATTGACCCATTTACGAATATAAGAAATCTATTATTTATAATAGAGGAAGTATTAATATAGAATGATAATTTAAAAAAGTGCAAATAGCAAAACGTCAAAATGAGAGAGTAATATATGATATTATTAACAATAAAAGGCACAACAAATAATGAATTAACTTACCTGAGACAGGATGGGGGTTGATTAGCTCCGGTTCGCCGTGACAAAGAATTTTTCCGGCAATAACGACCGTGGAGAGCTTCTCTTCTCCATAACCGGCCCACTGCACCAGCTCTTCCCTGCCGGAAACGGGGCCTAATAAATCAAAATTCCCGAGCGCCGGGCTAACAACGATGAGGAGGAAGAAGACGATGATCAAGAGCATCTTTGGAACAAACCCGAGAAAATATTTGTTCATATTAATATATATAGAGAGAGGGAGAATGGATTTTGATTTGCTTGCTTCTAATTAAACACTTTGTTAGAAAGCAAGAAGAGAATGAAGCGATAATGAGGCGGAAACTAACACTTCCCCTTTGGGTTTTATATAAGCTTGCATGGTTCATATGCCCTTTTCGTGGATTTGATATTTTACCATTGTGGACTTCACCAAACCTCATTACATGTTTGACCCCCTAACTTTACTATATTAATATTTTCATTCTTTATTATTTAAGGGAACATAAGTTAACCATTACATGGAATCTCTACACAATTTTGGTTCCACTAATGGATATTCTAAATATATGGTTTATTAAATAGAACAAAATAAGTTTCAAATAATTAAAAAGTTCCGCATATGAGTATTTTATTGGAAGCAAGACTGAATAGTTGGAATAACACAAAATAAATGTATTTTATTAGATAGGACGAAATAAGTTTCAAACAAATATTTCTAGACTCACAATGCATCTTTGAGTTTTAATTTGCTTCGAATCATGTAACGAAGGTGGAAATTCTAGTGCTTGGAGAAGGGTATAAAAGTCAATTCAACATTAGTCTAAGGTGAAAGGTTTTGTCAACCTAAATAAACTCAAATTCTTTATTATTATTTTTTTTCTTGTAAGAGAAAGTTGGAAGTTGGGAAATGGAAAGGTAACTGTTTGGGTAGGTAGCCTAATCTTGCCTCCTACGAATTACTAATAATATATGTAATAGAAGTTTGGCTGAATTTGAAGTTTGGGTAAACTAGCATTAAGATTTGAGTCAATTTGTTAAGCCACTCCCCAACTAATTATCATTTCTTCTAGGCTTGCGATTGGAACAATATTAAACTTGCTATATTTGCTCACGTGTAGGACTGTAATAGATGTTAAGATTTAGTTTGTATGTATACATTCATCTCACCACGTAGTGTTTCATTTTTGGTGTACAATTTTACGTACGACTTTCAATTATTCTCTCTTTTTGTCATCAATTTCAATTTTGCATGTTGTAATTTAGGTTCCACTTACTGGTAATTATTAATAAGGGTGTATTCCATCTAGAGTATATAATTATATTTCAGCATATATTTTATATAATTATTGGTTTTTAGTTTTCTTTATTTAGAGTGGGATTAAGGAGAAAAATAGTGATGAATTTTTAATTTGGATGAGATGGATGGATAAAAGAGAAGGGATTTAAAGGGCAATTATACTTTTATCCCACATTTTCAAGGGATTATATTTATCCCTCAAAGAGAACACAACCTTAAGGATAATACATAATAATTTTCATTTTTCGTTCTATGATAAGTCCTATCTTTGAGCAAATGTAAAGGTATTTACGGTGCGGTACCGATTATAAACATAATTGAATTATCCGTTCGCAGTTTCATTATCTCGGTATTCTAATTTAACCGTGGGTACAACGATTCACTATTTATAATGAGAATTGTAAGGCATTTTTAATATAGATAGATATGAACCTTATCAATATGTGGACTTTAAGGATCTATAAATACACATCATTGTGGAGTCATTTATCATATTTATCATTATATTAGATACATTTCTAGGGTTTAGTTTATTTTATTTTCTTTTATGGCAGAGAATTCACGATGCAAGATTGACAACCGAGGATCCACTACAAGAAATTCGCTCATAGATAACGGCAAAATACCGTTATCTATACGTGCAAAAATATGTTATATATACTGCTGTAATCTATTGTGCACACGCTCATAGATAACGCTCGGCACCGTTATCTATTCTGTACATAGATAACGTAACATAAAGTAAACATAACGTAATATAACCGTTATCTATATGTACTTTACATTACAGTCCAAATCGTTATTCATTGATATTTTTTATGTAATCTATTTTACACTTAGATTACGTTTTTTTTCCACGTACATAACGATTTAATAACGTTATCTATTTAAAGATATAGATAACGGTTGTTAGCGTTATGTAATGCATTTTGTACGCTTTGTATTGTTAGTTTAGAAAACACTTATTAGTCATATAGTTAACAGTTGTTTGGCGTTATAAGATGCTTGTTATATATATATATATATATACTACGTATTATATCTTTAGATTACACTTTTGGTCACTTAGATAACGATTTTGTATCGTTATCTTAAATATTCAAATTTCTTATCATTCAATTTATATTTAAAAAATAACAATTAATAATATAACGAAAGACACAAAATAATATCATATTAAACCTGTTTAAAATATATTCTACCATGCAAATATTCAACAAAAGTATGTACAAGCCAAATATAGCAAATGCGCTTGAAACAAAAGTATACTCGTTTTATAAGTCATAGTTCGTCTTTACAATGCACCTAAATATATGCCAAAATATATTCCAACACTAGCTACTATCATCCATGAAACTCACAAAAAAAGTTCTTCACATTGCACCTGAAAAGTAATATGAATGCAATTAAATAATAATCAATAAACAACACAAAGATTAAAAATTTAGAAACAACAACTCCATTGTTGGGAACCCTACAATGTTATATTAGTTTTGATAATGTTATTCGAAACAACACTTAGTTAAAATATGAATTCTTAAAACCAAGTAATTGATGTTATCTGTTAAGGTATAGCTAAAGTATTAAAGAAGCAGATGGTATAATTTTACTATCTGTATTATTCTTCTCAAGCTGTCCTGAACACATCAATTATGTTCACAAGGCTTAAAACTCATTGTAATGATAGCAAGTTATTTTGAACAGATCGAGTTCTTGATCAGTTCACATAATTAACAACTCGTTGTCCCATGCCTTGTATTGGTTTTTGAAATCTGTTCTAGAATAGCCTTTTGCAAGATCAACATTGTAAAAGGAAGTTTGAAGTTTCAAGCTGACTTATAGTGATCTATTTCTATCTAGCTGTATACGGAAGTCTTGAAGAACAGTGAGCTGCACTACAACAGATCGCTAAGAACAGCGAGAACATATTTGTCTACAAAGAACAGCGAGAACATATTTGTCTACAAAGAACAGCGAGAACATATTTGTCTACAAAGAACAGCGAGACAGCATACTTGTCCACAAGTACAGCGAGACAAAGTCAACAACTAGAGTTCATGGTACAACTAAAGACTATGGAACAGCGAGACATATGAACAACAGATCGTAATCTCAAAATCGATCTGTTCACTCAAACTTCTCCAAAGGTCAAGATCAAGAAGTATATGTTAATTTGGAATCAAACCAATTAACAAAGTGTGGACAGCTCGTCTCAAAGATATTGTAGGAAACAATATGCATCTGTCTAAAGGCAGCGAGCTGTTACAATCCACACCATTATTACGGTGGACTGCCGACATACCTAAATTTGTCATAAGTCAACCACTCGGTGTATTGTCACATCAAAGGCATACTTTAAGGAATGAAGTACAATGATATCAAAATTCCAGTACGGTGAATAATTCCCAATATGGCAATACATTGGGAAATCGCGTGAAATGTGGAAACAACTCTCATGTGGCAGCGCGTGTGTCAACAACTCTGCCATGCATTTAATGCTGCCATTAATGCAATGAGGGAAGGACATCTTCGTCTCCAACGGATAGTTTCTTCATTGAGGCTATAAATACCACCTTCTCCTCCAGAAAGAAGCACGAGAATTCAAGCTATTATCCTGCAATTACTCTGCTCAAAAATCTTCAAGCTCTCAACGCTCTAAACACATCCAACCTTCAAGAATTCTCTGTTGTGTTTATTATTTTGAAGATTTACTTTATGGAAATTTGTTTTTACCAAAACCCAAAGTTAGGATCTAGTTTTGATCCAGTTGTATTCCTAGATTGTAGTTTTCAATCTTAGGAAGAAGATTTGTAATCACAAGAAGTTATCTAGTTTTGATAATTCTTGTGGCTCGTACTCAACGAGTAAAAAGAAAGGAGAAAGCTAGTGAAGTTATTCGATGTAGATTTGATCGAGCCGTGGACGTATGGACAGTTTATCCCGAACCACGTTAACTACTTGTGTTCTTTATTTCTGTTTTACTTCATTATCATCTTCTTCATACTCTTGCATTTAAATCTGGGTTGTTAATCACCTCAAGGAAGAAAACGTTTTACTCATTTAAAAGAGCATTAACCACCATATTCCGCACACAACATTAATCAAGTTTAAATCTGTATTTCATATTCTTGATTATTGTTTTCACACATAAGGTATTATTTGAGCAAGATTAAATCTTCCTAACAAGAAGATTTGTCTTGCTACCCTAAGCTATCTTAGTCTTTAAGTGTGCTTAAGCCTTATTCTTATATTTGAAACAAGTAAACCTAAAAAGTTTGAATTGGTGTATTCCCCCCCCCCCCCATAAACCAAACTAGCTCTTTCGGGACCAACAAGTGGTATCAGAGTAGTGGTCCATATTGACCATTGTTTCTAATTCACAAGAGATTATCTCTGTGTGGTCATCTTGGATAGATCTTGAAAATGTTTTCACAGCATATTGCACTTGCATTTAACTAATCATTTACCCTAAGTCATGTAAGGTCAAATGGCTAGGGCTTGTGAGGATTTCTCTATTACTGGATATGAAGATTGGAGCTTCAGACTGGAAATGTGTCTTAGAGCTCATCATATCAAGATGTGGTCAGTTATCACCAATGGTCCAATCAAAATCATGCACAAACATTCTGCTGAGATAAAGGATGGAACTGGACCCACTCCCACCGTCGAACTAGTCGAAAAGGAAAAGGACATGGATGATTACACCACGGAGGAGAAGAAAGAAGCAAGTCTAGACGATTATGCTAAAGGTCTAATCTCAAGCACAGTAAGAGGAATCTACTTGGCCAAAATCCGACGTCTCAAAACCGCCAAAGAGATGTGGGATGTGTTACGAGATATAAGCATGGGATCCGACGTGATTCAAGAAAACAAGCTGTCCATAGCTTGTAATAAATATGAAGAATTCAAGATAAAAACCGGTGAAACTATTGCGCAAATGAAGAATAGGTTCACCAAAATCTTGATCGAAACAGATGCCATCGACAAAGGCAAATATACCCAACGTGAGAAGAACCTCAAAATCATTCGCGCCTTACCTGCCAACTGGGAGATATATTCGGCTATGCATCACATGATGCCAGAGTTCAATTCTCTTACCATCGATGCCTTATTTGATTTACTAACGGGCAATGAGTACGAAATCAATCGTATTCATGGCCATTCTAATTCTTCCTTTAGTAAACCATCTGTTGCAGGAATGAAGGAAAAGGAAACTGCATTCAAGGCCAAACTAAAGGAAAAGGAGGTAGAAAAGAAGTCTCCACCTGTTGTGATAGTAAAGGAATCATCTAGTTCGGATGATGAAAACTATCCTACCAAAAACTACTTCGAGGAATACTCTCTCATGGCTCAAAGATTCCAGAAGATGGAACTTAGAGCAAACAGATACAAACGCCTCTACAAGGACAACAATAGAAACTTCAAAGGAAGAGATCGATCGGGAGATCGACCCGAAAGGAAGGGTGAAGTAAAACCTAACTCTTCTTATGTTAAAGCTGACCTGTCCGAATTCTCTTGTTTTAAGTGTGGCAGGAAAGGTCATTTCAAAACAGACTGCCCAGATATCTCTAAGGCTGAGAGAGAGGAACTAAGGAACAAACGAGACAGAAAGCTTCGAGAACAAAGAAAAGCTATGATCGCTGAAGAACAAACTACATCAAACACATTAACCGCAGCTCATCCGAAAATGATGAAGCTTTCATTGCCGAAGAGGATGAAGAATGGGATGGGTGTCTCATGGGTCATGACAACGGACTCGACAACAATGAGGTAATAAATAATTATTCTTCTCTTATTTCTAACTCACCTTTATATGACTTGGGTGACGAAGAAGAGATAGATGAAGAAGGTGAAGACGGTTTGTCTATTGAAGATTTCACCAAACTCATGGAAGATCATGCAAGACTGAACAAAATGTTCAAGCATGCGATTAAAGAAAACGGAAGAATGACAAACACCATACAAGAAATGAAGAAAGTAAGTGCTTCATTCAATGAAAGAGAAACGGCTATTCTTCTACAAATCAAGAACAAAAGTGAAGAAGTCTACGCTCTCACTGCTAAGATCTCGGTCTTGATTGGAAGAGAATCGTTAGCCAACAATAAGGCGGAGAACTTAAGTGTAATGCTTAATCATTACATCAACAAAAAGTCAGATAGAGTTCACCTCATCAATGATATGCAAAGAAGAGCTGCAGATCATACTGGATTAGGGTTTAATGGAAATGACAAAGGACTGCCATCCGGGAAATTCGTCAAAGAAAAGGGAAAAGACAAGATAGTAAATCTCAACAACAATGCGAGACAACCACAAGCTATTTTAATCAAGGATCAAACTCAGCGACAACACAATTTCACCACTCAAGGGATTGGGTTTCAACAAAGGAAGCAGTCTGCTCAAAGATTTGATCAATCTGCTCAACAAAACAATCATCAACGAGCTCTCAAATTATTCAAGCAGAAGCAAATGCACGAGAACAAATCGAGACAACCATCCCTACAAACCAACTGCTCCTAGGAAACAAGTACCTAATCAACCACCTGCCAAGAAGAAAGTTGTATACATTGATTTTAGTGGCAAACAAATCAGACCCTCTCAGAATGTTACTATCGTTAGACAAATTTGGGTTCCAAAGGGAACTGTGTCTACTAACAAAGCACCCTCATTCAGTAGGGTAGCTAAATAAATTTTCATTACAGGATAGGAGATCGATGAGAAGAAAGCACACCGCTCGGGGCACAGTATGGATACTTGATAGCGGATGTTCCAAACATATGACATGCAACAAAGAGTTGTTAATCAACTACACGGAGAGCACTGGACCAACTGTTACTTTTGGAGGAAATTCAAAAGGTTATACAAAGGGCTATGGTGATCTTCAAGTTGGTAACACTACCATCTTAAATGTATCATATGTTGAAGGATTAAATCATAATCTATTCTCAATTAGCCAATTCTGTGCTAATAACAAGAGAGTAGAATTTACTGCTAACAAGTGTGTTGTCAAAAATATAGAAGGAGAAGAAATTCTTCTTACTGGGATTTTGCAGGACAGGTTATACATTGTACAATGGAATGATCAAACTGAAACCTGTCTAGTGACAAAATCAAATACAGAAACCAGCTGGTTGTGGCACAAACGATTAAGCCACTTGAACTTCAAAACAATCAACAAGCTGGTGAAGGACAATCTGGTTGAAGGTCTACCTACTCAAATATATGACAAAGATCACATATGTGAAGCTTGCCAAGCAGGAAAACAAACAAGAGCATCATTTCCTACAAAGGCAGCTCACTCCACTTCAAGAATATTGGAACTTCTACATCTAGACCTTTTTGGACCTGTATCTCCATTAAGTGTAAACGGTAGAAAGTATACTCTTGTTGTTATTGATGATTTCTCTAGATTTACTTGGGTTGTGTTTATGTTCAAGAAAAAGGAAACTCTGGAGAAACTGCCAGATCTTCTCAACAAACTTTCAAATCAAAAGGAGACATCCATCATAACCATTCGATCTGATCGTGGAACCGAATTCATCAATCACATGATCGAAGGATACTGCTCAAAAATGGGAATTCAACATCAAACTTCAGCAGCTCGTACACCACAACAAAATGGGATTGTGGAAAGGCGCAACAGATCTCTCAAGGAGGCTGCCCGAACTATGCTAAATGAGATCAACCTCCCTAAGAAATTCTGGGCAGAAGCAGTTAACACAGCCTGCTATACTCAAAATCGATCTGTGGTCACAAAACGACATGGGAAAACTCCATACGAGCTGTGGAATAACAGGAAGCCTCGAATCTCATACTTTAGATCCTTTGGATGTAAATGTTACATTCACAACAATGGGAAAACTCAATTAAAAACATTTGATAGCAAAAGTGATCAAGGAATATTTTTGGGATATTCTGAGATCAGTAAAGCTTATAGAGTTTTTAATAAAAGAACCCTTGTTGTGGAAGTAACACCACATGTTATTTTTGATGAAGCCAATTTTGAAGTTTCAGGAACAGATAGCGTTTCTTCAAAAGATGATTTCTCTCACTCAACGTTGAGAAACTCCACAGATAGACTCATCGATGACATTCTTCTATGGAGTCCACGAAGAGATGAAGATGAAGAAGAAGCTAATAATCAACCTGCTGGAGAAAAGCCACAGCAAGGGGGAACAGATGGACAACTCTCTCATCTAGGGGGAACAAATGAAGGGGGAACTTCACATGAACATTCTCAACCATCTGTTGATGAACAAAACACTCAATCTCCCCCTCCCTCAACTCAACAACCATCTGTTCAATAATTGGTAAATGAAGTATCAAGCATTGATTTAAATACTAACGATCTCTTTGATGTACCTACCATAGATCATCCTGAATTCGAGAATCCACCCGATGAAATGGAAATTGAAGTATCTGCGGATGAAATGAAAAGACGAAGAAGATGGGTAGATATCCATACATCTGATCTCATTGTTGGGAACCCAACAGATAGAGTCAAAACAAGACGCATGCATGGAGAAAGTGCACTACTAAGCTGCTATCTTGCGCACACCGAACCAAAGAACATCGAAGAAGCCTTGCAAAGTGCAGATTGGATCAATGCCATGCAAGAAGAATTAAATGAGTTCAAGAGAAATGATGTGTGGTACTTAGTGGATCGACCTCATCATCAAGGTGTGATTGGAGTCAAATGGATATTCAAGAATAAAAGAGATGAATCAGGTGAAATAGTAAGAAACAAGGCAAGGCTAGTCGCAAAAGGTTATTGCCAACAAGAAGGGATAGACTTTGATGAGGCATTTGCACCTGTTGCAAGACTAGAAGCCATCAGATTGTTTCTTGCTTATGCAGCTTTCCAACGCTTCAAAGTATTCCAGATGGATGTAAAAAGTGCATTTTTGAATGGGATTCTGGAAGAAGAAGTCTACTTGGAACAACCACCTGGGTTTGAAGTTGAAGATGAACACAAGGTGTACAGATTGGTTAAAGCAGTATATGGACTAAAGCAAGCTCCTCGAGCTTGGTATGAAACACTGTCCACTTTCTTACTTCAATCGGGCTTCAAACGAGGATCAGTAGACAAAACGCTGTTCACCATCAAAGTCCAAGACTATATCCTTTTAGTTCAAATTTATGTTGATGATATTATTTTTGGATCCAAATCCGAATTTCTTTGCAACAAATTTAGCAAGTTAATGCAGGATAAGTACAAGATGTCAATGATGGGAGAAATGAACTTCTTCCTAGGTTTGCAAGTCAAACAATCTGCTGATGGGATCCTAATCAATCAATCCAAATACATCAACGATCTCATCACAAAATTTGGAGTAAAAGATTGCAAACCAGCAAAAATCCCTATGCATACAAATGGACATATTGGTCCTGATGTACTTGGAAAAACAACATATATGAAACAGTATCGTGGTATAATCGGATCTCTTTTTATATCTAACTGCTAGTCGACCTGATATTACTTTTGCTGTTGGTGTTTGTGCTAGGTATCAAGGAAGTCCAAGGGAATCCCACTTAGAAGCAGCCAAAAGAATTTTGCGTTATCTCATAGGGACCATTGAAATACGTTTATGGTATCCCTGTGATGATAATTTTTTATTAACTGGCTATTCTGACTCTGATTGTGCAGGTTGCAAGCTTGATAGAAAATCCACATCTGGGACTTGTCAATTTCTTGGAAGCAAGCTCATCTCGTGGTTTTCTAAAAAGCAAACTTCGGTTGCAACCTCTACAACAGAAGCAGAATACATGGCTGCAGGCAGTTGCACCGCACAAATTTTATGGATCAAACAGCAGCTCAAAGATTATGAAGTACAGATGGACGCAGTTGCAATATTTTGTGACAGCTCGAGCGCCATAGCAATAACACAAAATCCAGTACTTCATACTCGATGCAAACACGTGGATGTTTGTCATCACTTTATCCATGACCACGTGGAAAGAAAGAACATCAAAGTAGAGAAAATTCATACTGATGTGCAGTGAGCTGATATCCTAACAAAAGCATTAGCCGATGACAGATTCAAAATGCTTTGTGGCAAGTTGGGATTAATCAACCTAATCGAAAATGGTACAAGTGTAAACAACAGATAGTAAATGGTACAATACCATCTGTTGTTACACTATTTTTCATCTGTTTATTAATCCATTTCTTGACAACTTCCACTACAGCTAGATCATTTAGATTGCCGTCTAGCTGTTCAAGAGAAACCTAAAAGACAGATTGATCCAACCATCTAGTGCATCAATCAAGGGGGAACCTATGAAGAAAAATGATCTAACTATCATTTCAAACTGGTCTAAACAAACAACAGCTAGATGTGTTATTTATTAACAGCGAGTTGTTGAAAATACCAATGTCCAGCTGTTCGTCTCAAACATTCTACACAGCTAGATGTTATTTGTTAACAACAGCAAGAGATTATCGAACCAACAGCTAGATGTTACTAACAGCGAGATATCATCGAAGAACAGATTGTTTTCACATCAAAACGATCTGTCTGGCATTTATTAAGGGGGAACTTAACTCTCGCTATTTATTTTTGACATTTAATTCTCCATTTATTTCTCCACTCTCTTGCTATTCTTTACTAATGATTAATATTAAATATCATTTATTTACATAATACCAAGAGCCGAATGTGTTAGAAGATTGAGAGAAAAAGGGAAAGATCATTAAATGCTGCAGACCTCGACATTCGTGCAACTGCAGAGATGTGACTTGCTGCCGTCACAGCCTACAGCGTGTGAAGTTCAATCGCTTGAATGGGCGGGAAATTCATCACTTCACGAAGTAATCTCAACCGTAGATTCAATCTACTTTATATCATTTAATCCTACACGTTGATATGCCTATATATATATATGTTGGTTTGACTGCTTCATCTTCTACACACTCATATTTTCTCAAACCGCCATTGTTAAAAAGCTTGAAAATTCAAAACCTTTACTCTCAAACCTTGTCATAATCCTGCCTTAAAATCTCATCTTTCAAAAATGACCAACTCAGAGGCAAGTTCTACGTCATCACATGCTGCTTCACCAATTCCTATTCCCAAAATGCTTCAGTTGATTGAAGCAAGATTAACCCCTGAACCAAGAGCTGTTCTCTGTCATCATGGATACTCTCTCCTTGATGACCTCTTTTCAAAAATCAAAGCTTGTTCAGGTTGCTCAAATGTTTAGAAAAGCATGATCTAGGGTTTAATTTTAGTTGTACACTTACGAAACTCTGCATATATGAATACCTTGATAAATAGTGATTATGTCCTCTATTTAGTTTTATAATGGTACATAAAACATCAAACTATAAACTTATCATGAACATTATGCATAATGTTGTACTTTTGATGGTATCGCAAATTTTTAATCCATACATTCTACGACTTGGAAGAAATAAAGTCACAAATTCATAATTCAAGCATGTTTTGGACTAATCGAGGTTAATTCTGTGTTAATGACTTATAACTCAATCTGTCCCATTTTGCTATGCAACAGCGAGCTGTTCGATCATAATTAACAGCAAGATGTTATTCTACAGATCGAACATTCGATCTGATTACTAAGTTGCACAATTCCAACTGTGCCTTGTACTTAACAGTATTTTTGGGTCATCAAGGAACTTTTGACGCGGTGACTCCAATTAAACTTAAAGTATTGACTGCAGTTCTGCTCAAACATTAACTGGGGGAGGTCGTTACTCAAACTAATTATTGATGAAGAAAGACAGATAGACCTCAGGCAGAACACAGATGGAGATTGCACTCATCTCCACGTTAAAAGACCTCTTCGTCTGTCCACAAAAATCAGCACAATCATTGATGGAACATTTAATAAAGACAAATGGCACAAGGCCATAGAGTTCGACCAGGAACTGATTGTACCAAAATCCAGACATCAGGTTGAGATGTCATTGGGGATTGCAGCACAAATTTTTGTAAAGGTGACGGATGCCAAGATTAGGGAAGCAATGATTGCTGTCGGCAAGTCCAATGACGAATGGGTTATACCAACCAAGAAACCAAGAACAGTGGGAGAAACTGCTGCAGCACATGCCGCTGCTGAACCATTAAAAAGAAAAATAGCTGGAGGAGAACAGCCAGCTGCTAAGAAAAGGAAGCAGAAAGCTACCAAGGAACCATCTCCCGTTGTGGAGAACAAGAAGGCTGAGAAGAAGGGAGCAAAGAAGGTGGCTGTGAAAGAGAAGTCCAAGCCAACAGCTCGAAAGTTATTGGATGAGTTGGAAGCTACAGAACCAACTGATGGCATCAACGAAGCTGATGTCCCTATAAACTTGCATGAGCAGCCAACGGATGATATGGTCGAGAGGATAATGGGTGCTCAAACGATCTATGAACAGATGAGAAATACTGCAACAGATGCTGTTCTTAAAAGTTTGCCAGGAATTGAGCTCACCCCCACAGCTTTTGACATGGCCAAAAGATTCCAAGTCTATCTCGACATTAGATATAGCAAATTTTATGTCCTGGAGGCAATTCTGCTTCTGTTCACAGTTAGTGACCTCAAGGTGGAGGAAAACAAATTAATCGATTATTTTGGCTTTCTTGATATCCCAGACGCACGTCAATTCTTCCGCACATACGTTTTGACCAAAATGAAGGAGGAAGCGGCTGTTTTGAAGATTGACCTTGCTCCTTTCTACTCCACGGAACAAGAATTCTTCAATAATGCGGTGGATCTGTTGTCCGGAGACTTTGATGCTGCTTTCGACTTTCCTGATCAATCTGTTGGTCAAAGTTCTCCTATCATAAAGCAATCCTCTACCTCGCAGCCACCTGTCGCTGAGCTTATTGAGATTGATGAGGTTCTTGAAAAGAAAATGGAGGAAGGGCGAGGAGATAAGGAAGACAACATGGAAAAAGCTGAGACTCACAAGGTCGATGAAGCTAATATTGAAGAAATTTATACCCAAGCCACTGCACCACCTGCCTATCAACATTTCTCTCTGGACGACCTGTTAATGCAAAATGTTGATCCAGTTTTAACAAAAGAACAGCTAAGCCAGCTCATTCATATCCGAATCAATGATCGATCTGCTGCTTTAGCAAATTTTGTGAAGGATGCGGCGGAGACAGCCATTCGGAGCATGGAAGCAAACTTTGAGAAAGCACACAACGATCTGTCCACTTCTCTCCACAAGGACTTGGACAATGACCGAGAGGTGTTCGATACCTTCAAGAAGGAGACCGAGGAAAAACTTTCCAACTTCCAAGGAGAAGTTAACAAATTTGAAGATAAAATGATGGAGGCTGGCAAGAAGTTGGTTGAAGAAGTAAAGAAGCAGGTGGAGAAACAGCTGGAAGATATGGAAAAAGAGTCAATTCCTGCAGTAATCGAGAAGAAAATTCCAGCTGTACTCACCACTTCTCTGCCTGCTGCCCTCAAACTGTTGTTGAAAAAGGAGTTCGAAGAAGCTGATTTTGCATCTGGAGATGAAATATTCAAGATCAACAAGACCATTACAGACATGAAAGTTGATCACAGAGCACTGAAAGTCAATTTCCAATCTCACCTCAAGTCTGCAACGAAACAATTTGATGAAGACAAGGGCAACATTTCCACATTTTTGCAGTTCAAGGAGGAAATGGAAAATAAATTCAAGGACATGACTGAAGAGATTGCTTCCTTTAAACTCATCATATCAAATGATTTTGATGATGTCGAAAAGGGGGAAGTGAAGAAGGGACAACCCGCTGCTCAAAAGAAGAAAAAGCCTGATGCTGCTGCTGCCAAACGAAAAACAAAAATGAATCCAAAGAAAACAGCAGAGGCTAAACAATTACAAAAAGAAAATGAAGAGAAGGACAGAAGGAAGGAGGAGGCTGCAGCTCTAGTTGCCAAGAAAGGAAAGAAGGTGGTAACAGAGGATGATCTAATGGAAGAAATGTTCCTCGCCGGAAATAAAGCTGAACAGGTAGAAAATCCTGACTTTCGGGAATTATATGTCACTGAAAGGGAGAAACAACAGAGGGAGGAAATGGAGAAGGATGAAACATCGGAAGAAGGTGAGGAGGAGCCCACAAATCCGGTGTTTAAATTTTTTGAAAAATATCAATTCAAGGACGCTCAAAATCTAAAGTGGTTGCACACAAAGAAGGCTTCTAAATGGAACCAACTAATCAAAGAGTTTGTGGTGCAACACTACTATCTGATGGATGAAGACATGCAAGGTGGAGATGTGGATGAACTGTTTAGAGAATTCCTAAAGCAACACAAGAATCAATCATTTGTGGAATATCTTCACAGGCAATCTGCAATGCACAACCATCCTCTAACTGCTCCGAAAAGGATGACAATTCTATATCCAAGGATCCAAGGAACAACAGAGGTTGATCACACTGCGATCCTAAATCACATTAATCATTCTGCAAAAGCCATGGGATACCCCATAGATCTCAACAATAAAGACTACAGACGGGTATTCAATGGCATTTATGCCAGTTTTGGGGTGCCCTCGGAGTTGAGGAGGAGGGAGATGGTGGAAGCACGAAGAGCTCGAATGGCTGAACAATCAAGGAAACATACAGCAGATCAAAGCCAAGCTCCAAAATGATGATGTTTACTTTTCTTTCACTTTGTAAATGAACAGCTCGCTGTCCTTATTGAATATCTATCTGTAACTGCTAACAGCAAAGTGAATGAATATGATAAACATCTTTTGATCCAAAAATAACCTGATGACAATATCTAGTTGTCCAGGCAATGTTTTATGTGTTATCTAATGCTTTAATATTATTGCATAATCATCTAACTGCCATTATCTCACTTAGTCAGAAATTGTAAAGTGTTGGTTTCAACATCATCAAAAAGGGGGAAATTGTTGGGAACCCTACAATGTTATATTGGTTTTGATAATGTTATTCGAAACAACACTTAGTTAAAATATGTATTCTTAAAACCAAGTAATTGATGTTATCTGTTAAGGTATAGCTAAAGTATTAAAGAAGCAGATGGTATAATTTTACTATCTGAATTATTCTTCTCAAGCTGTCCTGGACACATCAATTATGTTCACAAGGCTTAAAACTCATTGTAATGATAGCAAGTTATTTTGAACAGATCGAGTTCTCGATCAGTTCACATAATTAACAGCTCGTTGTCCCATGCCTTGTATTAGTTTTTGAAATCTGTTCTAGAATAGCCTTTTGCAAGATCAACATTGTAAAAGGAAGTTTGAAGTTTCAAGCTGACTTATAGTGATCTATTTCTATCTAGCTGTATACGGAAGTCTTGAAGAACAGCGAGCTGCACTACAACAGATCGCTAAGAACAGCGAGAACATATTTGTCTACAAAGAACAGCGAGAACATATTTGTCTAGAAAGAACAGCGAGAACATATTTGTCTACAAAGAACAGCGAGACAGCATACTTGTCTACAAGTACAGCGAGACAAAGTCAACAGCTAGAGTTCATGGTACAGCTAAAGACTATGGAACAGCGAGACATATGAACAACAGATCGTAATCTCAAAATCGATCTGTTCACTCAAACTTCTCCAAAGGTAAAGATCAAGAAGTATATGTTAATTTGGAATCAAACCAATTAACAAAGTGTGGATAGCTCGTCTCAAAGATATTGTAGGAAACAATATGCATCTGTCTAAAGGCAGCGAGCTGTTACAATCCACACCATTACTACGGTGGACTGCCGACATACCTAAATTTGTCATAAGTCAACCACTCAGTGTATTGTCACATCAAAGGCATACTTTAAGGAATGAAGTACAAGGATATCAAAATTCCAGTACGGTGAATCATTCCCAGTATGGCAATACATTGGGAAATCGCGTGAAAGGTGGAAACAACTCTCATGTGGCAGCGCGTGTCTCAACAACCCTGCCATGCATTTAATGCTGCCATTAATGCAATGAGGGAAGGAAATCTTCGTCTCCAACGGATAGTTTCTTCTTTGAGGCTATAAATACCACCTTCTCCTCCAGAAAGAAGCACGAGAATTCAAGCTATTATCCTGCAATTACTCTGCTCAAAAATCTTCAAGCTCTCAATGCTCTAAACACATCCAACCTTCAAGAATTCTCTGTTGTGTTTATTATTTTGAAGATTTACTTTCTGGAAATTTATTTTTACCAAAACCCAAAGTTAGGATCTAGTTTTGATCCAGTTGTATTCCTAGATTGTAGTTTTCAATCTTAGGAAGAAGATTTGTAATCGCAAGAAGTTATCTAGTTTTGATAATTCTTGTGGCTCGTACTCAACGAGTAAAAAGAAAGGAGAAAGCTAGTGAAGTTATTCGATGTAGATTTGATCGAGCCGTGGACGTAGGGACAGTTTATCCCAAACCACGTTAACTACTTGTGTTCTTTATTTCTGTTTTACTTCATTATCATCTTCTTCATACTCTTGCATTTAAATCTGGGTTGTTAATCACCTCAAGGAAGAAAACGTTTTACACATTAAAAAGAGCATTAACCACCATATTCCGCACACAACATTAATCAAGTTTAAATCTGTATTTGATATTCTTGATTACTGTTTTCACATATAAGGTATTATTTGAGCAAGATTAAATCTTCCTAACAAGAAGATTTGTCTTGCTACCCTAAGCTATCTTAGTCTTTAAGTGTGCTTAAGCCTTATTCTTATATTTGAAACAAGTAAATCTAAAAGTTTGAATTGGTGTATCCCCCCCCTATACACCAAACTAGCTCTTTCGGGACCAACATCCATGCTTAACAAGCCCTGATCATTGAACACAACGAACATAGAATGCAGAAATTCAACCAATGACGAATCAAAAGAAACAGAATGGTGTTACAAAACAAGATGTAGCCATAATAAAGGAAATTCCATGTTTACTTTCCTAGCTAGAACAAAGCATCCCACAGAATCACATAACAAGATGCAGCCATAATAAAGGAAATTTCATGTTTACTTTGCTAGCTGGAACAAAGCATCCCACAGAATCACATAACAAGATGCAACCATAATAAAGGAAATTCCATGTTTACTTTCCTAGCTAGAAGAAAGCATCCCACATAATCAAAAGGGTTCCAAATCTATTATATCAAATCTGTTGTTCTTATTGGAACAATATTTCTTCTTTGATATTTTATTGAAGTGATGATATGTGGGAATGCAATAAATCATGTGTGCATGTGTGAAATCTAAACTTGAAGCACCAGCACCATCTTTCCCCTTTAATCATTGTGGTCCAAGATTCATTTACTAATCCAGACATTAAGTGTATTAAGTGGTCTTATTAAACCAAATCCCCTGACAGCCCCCAAAGAAAAGCAAAATCACACCCCAAAACTGAAATATATATTAATTATACCTTATATTAATATCAGACATGGTCAAGAACGCAACTAGCCCATTCCTCACGAATCTCGTCGATCAAAACTTCAGAATAACTTTCATCCCAGGACTATAAGAAATCAAAAGAACACAACTTTTCTTCAATAATAAGGACTAACTATATATTCAAATTTTAGTATGAAATACTTTTACCATTGATGTCAAACACATAGAGTTATCATTTTGAAGCTTTTCCACAATCTCTTTCATAAACCTCATCACATAAAATCCGCATTGTTTGTCATCGTTTTGTATCGGACACTGCATTTTTAAAACATAATCATTACTATATATGTAGTGCACACATTGTAGCTAAACTAAAATACACACCTTTATACTAATCCAAGTCGATGTTTTTCTGAATTTCATCTTCTCTCTCTTATTTGCCTTGAAAATATTCATTGCGCTTCAAAAGAACAACATTATTAATATTAAGAAAAACATCATGTAGAAAAAAAATAAAAATTTCATTGATTAAAAATGTTGCACTTACGTATCAACCATTGTTACCCAACTTCTATCACGATTTCTATGGATATTATGCAGAAAGATATCCAATTATGCTTGTGGCCAAAAAAGATTCTCAGTTCATATATATACGTTTATGGATAAAAGAAATATTATTGAGTAGTTTGAGTGGCAAGAGTATGGAGAAATGAGAATATCCCCATTATTATAGGCTACAATACTTAGGACATTACAGATGGAGTAATATATTTATAATATTTTTTTCACATTCACTCTCTTCCGTACACATACATCATCAGAAATTCCAATATAAAATATTTGAAGCAGACAGAGAGATAGACATTATGATTTACAGTAATAGCAGTAGAGTAGAAAGTGTAGGAAAAAAGGTGACTAGGTACATCTCAACAATGTATTAAGATAGATTCAACCAAGTAAAGATAAAACCATGGTCAATAAATTAAAATCTGAGATATTGAGTGTACCTGGAGCTAGCGTGCGGCGTGGAGCAGACCGGCGACTCCTGAAGAGAAGCGACGGTCCAGCCGAGAGCTAGATACAATTAAATAGCCAAAATCTACCGTAATTAATTATATATTAATTGAAGTATCAACAAAAAATTAATCAACTGCACCTCTACTTATTGTGAAGAATCAAAGTAGCAAATAATTTATTTATTTCAATATTGGTTCTCTGTGGCAGGGGGGAAATTATATTATTCCATTGCACCTGTATTAAGGTGGTAATAGTACTCTATAAGAAAAAAATTGTCCACTTCCTTCAGACTATTTCTTCTTCTTTTGTTCTCTAAATAAAACACCTAATATTATCTATAGCTTCAACCCTCCATAACTCAAATCACTCCTACGTCATCATTCATTCATCATCAGCACCTGCCCTCCCCAATACCATAAATAACCCCATCATCATTATTGCCAAATGATCACTTCAAAACCATTTTAACATTCAGACGTTAAAAACTAAAAACCATGTGTGAGTGAAGCTCGTTGAAAGAGGACAAAGGACCAAGTAATAGTTAACACTATGGAGATATTATTTAAAGTGGAAATTGCCATTGTTTCTTCGTAACATGTCACATACTGCTTACCCCATATACATCTCTTATTTCTTTTATTTTTGGAGAACAAATATTTATTCCAAGGATACTAGAAAACAGAACAAGAAATGAATATGAATCCTCCAAAGAAAAATATACTGGTTAATATAATAGTGTTAGTTCATTGAAAGTTCTAGGTTCAAACACAAGTACAAAACACTACTGATTAATTTACATGACTAGAAATATTTACTACATGAAAAATCTAAGAAAAATTCTACCTCTTAGCTTAGTGAAGAGATGTTTTCAGACATACATAGAGTTTCTGAGTTAACATTTTCAACACTTCCTAATTACTTTCTGAAGAGCCTTTCTGATCACTACTGCTGAAGGAGATTTCACTTCCTTGCACTGCAATATGTAATAGATGTTGTTAGCACACTTCACATTATCACCTCAACCCCAAAAACATAATATTTAGGCTGTGAAATTAAATCAAAGTTATGGTAATATAGATGGTAAAGAAAAGACTACACAACAATATAATATTGGAATAGAGACTTGAACATTGACATTGAAGATCTTACCTAAGGAAATATCTCATATTAAATCTGCACATTTTATTATTCTTTTTCAAATAGAAAATAGAATAGATAAATAAGTATAAAAATATACACAAAAATATTGAAATGGAAAAAGGATATAGAAGCATTATTAGGAAGAAAGGATATAGAAGCTTTACTACAATGGTGGTCTCACATAAGTTTTCTGCCTCTGCCTCAACTATACAATGAAATTCTACATGCTTTACTGCAATGGGAACTTAATGCTTTATTTTGTACATTAATATGCTTGAACAATGTCATTACAGACATTTTTGTTTTAATTAAACTAAAAAAATGAAAATTTGAAACTTATACCTGAGCACGGGAAGTCGGAGGTGGAGGTGCAGCAGAGGCGACACCAAGGCAGATACACGGCGGCGGCAGGGGCTGGGCAGAGGATACAATTGGACGGAGGGGGCTGTGCAGAGGTTCATTAGAGTCAGAAAGAGTGTAATAGAGAGAGGAATGGTAGCTAACCTACCTGGACGGCAAGGCAACGGCGGCGAAATGAGCTACCTCTGCTCGAATAAAATCGAGGAATCTTAGTAAGAGAGATAGGATGAGATAGAGAGAGGGGAGGGAGGGAACATACCTGGCCGGAGAGAAGACGACGGCGACGGGCAGAGCGGAGTGGCAGAGGTGCTCTTTGGCTAGGGGAGGAAGTGAAGGGGAAGAGAGTGGATGAATAGGGTTTTGGGAGGGAAAAAACCCGCCTAATGCAATTGTCTAGAGAAAATTTCGAAATCTGGAAGTTAATATATAAAATGTTACATTTTTTTCAAGTTGTAGTAGTAGCCCAGATGGTTTTGGAGTATTTATACTCTTGATAGACCAAGGTTCAATCCCTCATAAGAACTTTCTTATTTATATAATGTATTTTGTCCAAAAAAGAAAATTTCGAAATCTGGAATTAATACATAACATGTTACGATTTTTTCAAGTTTTTGTAGTAGCTTAGATGACTTATTTTAATTTACACTTTTAATAGACCAAGGTTCAATCCCTCATAAGAATTTTTTTATTTATATAATGTATTTTGTCTAAAAAAGAAAAATGCATATAAATAACGATTATTTGTTAAGAATATTTATTAACCGTTATAAAATATTTATCTAACATTTAATAAAGATAACAGTTGTTGCAAAATTGTTAACTATAACTTTATATATAGATTTTGATTTATTAAAATTCGTTATCATTAACATAAGTTACACTAATATAGATAACACTAACTGTTATCTATTTGAAAAACACGCTCATAGATAACGGTATATTAAAAATACCGTTATCTATGTGGTGTTATCTATTTATAAATTTCTTGTAGTGATCGAGATTCTATGATATGGATTTATATTTTTGTTAGTTTATTTCAGTATTACTCTCTTAGATTTTAGGGCTTTGTAAGAACTATTTCAATTTATGGATTCGTAATATTATTTCATCAAATTTATTTCAATTGAGTGTTTATGTTTCTTGGTTTTAATTCTCATGTGTTTAATATCTGATCAATATTATTGTATGCCAATTTTGTTTTCAATATCTTATCTGAATTGCTTTCAGAATCTACTTCTTGAAACATAATACAGGTCTCGTCTTGAGACCTATTAGAGATAAGTGAACCATAAGAGGATATTTTAGTCACTCTTCTGGCAATTAATATTTTAGTTCTTGATACTTACATGTAATAGATTGTGTACTAATCAACAATCATAGACTATCTTATCAGGAATTGTTGAGATGTGTGATCACATGAGCTGAAGTTGGGCTTGAGAAGCTGACTTGTTAAAGTGTTCATGGTGAGAGCAGGTCACCTGGTGGGAGCAGATCACCTGGTGGGAGTAGATTACCAGGTGAGAAGCAGGTCACTTGGTGGAGCAGATCACCTGGTAGGGATCAGACCACCTGTTGGATAAGAACACTTGGGCTAGATAGGTTTGGGAAGAGGCAAGCCTGGTGTGAAGCAGATCACTTGGAGCAGATGACACTCACTGCGGGTGATCTGGTCTGGGGAGATGTTTTTTTGGGAAAGCGATCTGGTTTTGATAAATGTTCTCATCAAATAGAGCTCGTTGAACCTTGTCGAAAGGAGATGAGTCCAGAATGTTCCTAGAAGTTATAGAAAGTTTGTTGATCGTTTCCAACGGTCGGAAACAGCTGTCCAAAGTTGTTGGGGTAATTAGTTTGTTGCAACAGAATGTAACGACTATGAAGTTAGTTGGAATCATCTAGATTGAACGAGAGTTATTTGGAACTAACTGAAGTTAGCTAGAATATTATGGAGAAGCTAGCCAGAGCTATTTTCCCACTCTTATAGCACAAGCTCTATGATTGTACTTGGGGGCCGATACACTTTTGTAATCATTCTTTTCACTTGTAAATTTCTAAAGAGAGAGAGAGAGAGAGAGTGATACACGAGAGAAAAGAAGGAGAGTAAATTCTTGAGTGTTTTCATTGTAATCTCTATAATCTTTCTCGGTTCGAAATTAGTGAATTGATCTTTGATTATTCTGTGGACGTAGGCTGGATTTTGAGCCGAACCATGTAATTTTTGTGTTCTTCATCTTCGGTTTTTGTTTCCTAATTCCAACAAACCCAACATTTGGTGTCGTCTATGGGAAGAAGGATTCAATCGTGATGAAAACCAGATTTGATGTTCAGAAATTCACCGGGAAGGACGACTTCGGTTTATGGAGGATCAAAATGAGAGCGCTGTTAGTCCAAAATGGATTAGTTGATGCACTCATGGCAGATCCGACATTGGAGCACACCTCAAGCTCCAAGGAAGGCGATGAGAAGGTGAAGGTAGATGAAGAGCGGGTTAAGATGAAGGAGAAGGCTCACAGCGCAATCATCCTATGCTTGGGGAACAAAGTCTTAAGGGAAGTTTCAAAGGAGACCACTGGCTTAAGCTTGAGTCATTGTACATGACTAAGTCATTTGTGAACCGCTTGTACGCCAAGCAATAGTTGTACGCATTCAAGGTGGTTGAGGAAAAATCCATCCTTGATCAGCTTGATGAGTTCAACAAAATTTTGGATGATCCAGAAAATATTGAGGTCAAGGTCACTGATGAAGATAAGGCCATCATCTTACTAAGTGCTCTCCCCAAAAGCTTCGAACACCTTAAAGATGCCATTCTTTATGGAAGAGAGACTTCGATAACAATGGAGGAGGTCCAGAATGCGCTGAAATCAAAAGATTTAAGCAAGTTTCATGATGGAAAAGGTGAGGCCACTGCGGAAGGTTTGACTATGAAAAATCTAAGAAATCTGGAAAGAAAAAATTCCAAAAGAGCTTGCCAGGCAAATGCAAGGTTGATGAAGGCAAGGAGCCAAAAAGTGTCATTTCTATAAGAAGCCAGGCCACCTAAAGCGAGATTGCTTCGTGTGGAAGAAGAAGAAAGTTGCAAAGAGCACCAACAGAGAGGAGGGTGTTGCTGATGTTGCAGAGGACTTGCAAGAGGCTGAAATGATGAATGTGGTCTGCTCCAAGATTGATGGTGCGTGGATTATGGATTCAGGTTGTACATTCCATATGTCGCACATGAAGGAGTGGTTCAGTGATCTCCAATTTGGTGATCTTGGACTTGTCACTCTTGGTAATGACCAGGCTTGTAGAGTGAAAGGCATGGGCAAGGTGACCTTCGAATCAAATGATGGATCTATCAAGATCTTGACAGAGGTGAGGTATGTTCCAGACCTCAAGAGAAACTTAATATCTCTTGGCATGCTAGAGTGCAAGGGATATGGTTTTATTTCTGAAAATGGGTATCTCAAAATTATGAAAGGTTCAAAGGTTATGCTCACTGGTGTAAGGAGAAGGAGTCTCTACTATCTGTTGGCTGATGTTGTTGTTGGAGATTCTAGAAATGTTTTCAAAGATGAAAGTAAGGTTTGACACTTAAGGCTGGGTCATCTCACCGAGCAAGGGATGAATGAGTTGAGGAAGCAGGGGGTTATCAAATCCAGAAGGGTGCTGAAAATCAATAATTGTGAGGAGTGCATCCTAGGCAAGAGCAAGAAGCTTCCTTATCCTACTAGTAAGTACAAGTCATCTTCACCTCATGACTAAGTACATTGTGATCTGTGGGGACCGCAAGGGTGGAGACCATTTATGGGGGAAAGTATTTTATATCCATTATTGATGATTTTTCACGAAAGTTATGCATATTTGTTATGAAGTCCAAGTCTGATGCATTTCAAAATTTTGTGGATTGGTAATCTGAGGTTACCAACGAGAATAGCATGAAATTGAAATGTTTAAGGACTGACAATGGGCTCGAGTTCATGTCAGAAGAATTCCAAAAATTTTGCGTTGAAAATGGAATCAAGAGGCATAAAACCGTGCCTGTAAACCCACAACAAAATGGAGTGGTAGAGAGGATGAACTAGACGATCCTTGAAATGATAAGCTGCATGAGGAATGGCAGTGGACTTCCAAGAAGCTTCTGGGGTGAGCTGGCCATGACGGCCTGCTACTTAATCAACAAGAGCCCAGCTGTGTCAAACAACTTCAAATCTCCAGACGAGGTGTGGTCTGGAAAGGTTCCAGACTACAGTTATCTCAAGGAAATAAGTTGTCTTGCTTATGTCCAAACTAAGTAAGATAAGCTTGAGGCCAGGGCATTGAGATGTTTCATGCTTGGATATCCCAAAGGCGTGGAAGGTTACAAATTATGGTGCACTGAACCTGGGTACCATAAGGCCATCATTAGTAGAGATGTAAAATTTGTGGAAGATTAAATGCCATTGCTAAAACAGCCTGCTCCGGGAGGAGAAGAGCAGCTAGCTACCAGAGAAGAAGGGTCATCATCTATGTAGCCTACTCCAAAAGGAGATTACTCCAAGAATACTAGGGTGCAGGTGGAGTTCCAGGCCAACAGTCAGAGGACAGGTCATCTTGAAGAGCAGGTCAGCTCTGATGAGGAGGAAGAGCAGGGGGCTACTAGAGGTGATCTTGCCAACTACCAGCTAGCTCGTGATAGAGCTAGGAGATCAGTCCATCCACCAGATTGATATGAACATGCTGACCTGGTCTCTTATGCTCTGGTAATAGCAGAAGAAGAATGCCAAGATGAGCCTAAAAGTTACAAGGAGGTAGTGAATTGCAAGGAGAAGGCAAAATAGCTTGCTTCCATGCAAGAGGAACTTGAATCATTACATAAGAATGACACATGAGAGCTTGTGGATAGACCAAGAAGTGTCAATTGTGTTAGCTGTAAATGGATCTTCAAGAAGAAGGTCGAGGTGTTCAAGCAGCACAAGGTCAGATATAAAGCTCGACTTGTGGCCAGATGATTTACCCAAAAGGAGGGGATTTACTTCAATGAAGTGTTCTCCCCTCTTGTCAAACATTGCAGCATAAGGTTGATGTTATCTCTAGCTATCCAAAACAACCTGGAGCTGCAACAGCTCGATGTGAAAACAACTTTTCTCCATGGTGATTTGGAGAAAAACATTTATATGTCTCAGCCTGAAGGATTTATCCTACCTGGAGATGAAGGCAAGGTCTACTTGCTTAGGAAATCTCTTTATGGCTTGAAGGAAAGCTCCAGGCAATGGTACCTGAGATTCGATGAATACGTCACATCCATTGGTTTTTTCAGATCATAGTTTGACAGCTGTGTGTATCTGAAGGAGGGAGGTGAAAAAGCAATTATCTACCTGTTGGTATATGTAGATGATAAGTTGCTGGCTGGCAAGACCATGAAGGAGGTTGACAAAATCAAGGAGTTAAGAGCAGAGTTTGACATGAAAGATCTTGAAGAGGCAAGAAGGGTTTTGGGCATGGATATTAAAGGGACAAGAAAGCAGGTAGCTTGTGGTTGCTGCATCGAGACTACATCAAAGGTGTTCTTAAAAAGTTCAGATGGTCTCAAGCAAGGAGGTTAAGGTACCTCTAGCTCAACACTTCAAGTTATCTGTTGAGCACAGGCTAGTGAAGGGGGAAGATCGAAGGTTCATGGAAAGATACATTATGCCAACATCGTTGGCATTTTTATGTTCACGATGATCTGCTCGTGACCCGATGTAGCTCACTCGATCAGTGTTACCAGCAAGTATATGGAAAATCCAGGCCATTACCACTGGGAAGCGTTGAAATGGTTGATGCGGTACTTGAAGGGGACTACAAATTTTTGTTTAAAATATCAAAGAATGGAGGTGGAGCTAGATCAACCGTTGATAGGGTACCTGTATTCAGATTATGCAGCTAATCTAGATTCAAGAAAGTCACAGACCGGTTGGTTACATATTTAACCTATATGGGACTGCCTAAGCTGGAGATCTTTTCTTCAATCTTTGGTTGCGCTTTCAACTACGGAGTCAGAATATATGGTCTTGGCCGAAGCAGTGAAGGAAACCTTGTGGTTAAAAGGAATCTTAAGGGAGATGAGTGTAGAGCAAGGTTTGGTCCAAGTGAACTATGATAGTCAAAGTGTTATACATCTTGTAAAACATCAAGTGTTCCATGAGATGACTAAGCACATTGATGTGCGACATCACTTCATGGTGAGAGCAGGTCACCTGGAGAGAGCAGGTCACCTGGTGCGAGCAGATCACCTGGTGGGAGCAGATTACCTGGTGAGAAGCAGGTCACTTGGTGGAGCAGATCACCTGGTAGGGATCAGAGCACCTGTTGGATAAGAATACTTGTGCGAGATAGGTTTGGGAAGAGGCAAGCCTGATGTGAAGCAGATTACTTAGAGCAGATGACACTCACTGCGGGAAGTGATCTGGTCTGGGGAGATGTGTTTTTGGGAAAGCGATCTGGTTTTGGTAAGTGTTCTCGTTAAACAGAGCTCGTTGAACCTTGTCGAAAGGAGATGAGTAGAGAATGTTCCTGGAAGTTCTAGAAAGTTTGGTGATCGTTTCCAACGGTCAGAAATAACTTTCCAAAGTTGTTGGGGCAGTTAGTTTGTTGCAAAAGAATACAATGGCTATGGAGATAGCTTGAATCATCTAGATTGAGCGAGAGTTAGTTGGAACTAACTGAAGCTAGCTAGAATATTCTTGAGAAGCTACCCAGAGCTATTTTCTCATTCTTATATATAGCACAAGCTCTATGATTGTACTTGGGGGCTGATACACTTTTGTAATCATTCTTTTCACTTGTAAATTTTTAGAGAGAGAGAGAGAAAATGATACACGAGAGAAAAGAATGAGAGTAAATTCTTGAGTGTTTTCATTGTAATCTCTGTAATATTTATCGGTTCGAAATTAGTTAATTGATCTTCGATTATCCTATGGACATAGGCTTGATTTTGAGTTGAACCACGTAATCTTTGGGTTCTTCATCTTCGGTTTTTGTTTCCTAATTCCAACAAACCAAACAAGAATATATTGATGAAACCCGGATGAATGACTCACGATTCTTCATGATCCACATGTATAATAAATAAATAAAATACATGCAATTCTAAGCGCAATTATACCTCCTAAACATATAGAGGATGTAATGTTGAATAATATACATTCTCCTAATCCTAGGCCGTTGCTTGAGGAGAGACAATTTGAATCGTCAGCTATGAAAAACAATCGTCATAGTCGGTATAACCTAAAGGACAAAGGTTATCAGACTGGTAAACTAAACAGTACACCTTGTCCATTTAAGATATTTGAGTATGTTCTTTACTGTTGTCCAATGGTTTTTTCCTGAATTAGACTAATATCGTGTTACCATACCTACGACAAAGTAGATATCCAGTTTAGTGCACATCAGAGCATAAATGAGACTACCGACTGCCGAAGCATATGGTATCCGTCTCATCTCCTCTATCTCCTCAAGTGTGTTATGACACATGTTCCGAGAAAGAGTGACTCCATGCTTGAAGGGTAAGAACTCCTTCTTGGGCTTCTGCATGCAAAAATGCTCGAGTAATATCTCGATATAAGATTCTTGATATATGCATAACATTCTCTTCTTGCAGTCACAGATGACCTTGATCCTGAGAATATGTCCTACTTTTCTCATATCCTTCAAATAGAATTGACTGGACCTATGCCCTAATGTCTGATAAAACCTTCTTGATATTTCCGATCAAGATGATGTCGTTTATGTATAACATCAAGATCACGACTGTCTTTTCCACACACTTCTTGTACACACAACTTTCGTTAGGGAACTGATCAAATCCGTATGATTTAATAACCTGATAGAAGCAAAGGTTCCATGATCGTGTGTTGGATCCCAATAAAGCAGGTGTGGTGTATGGTGGGGGGGGGGGGGGAATACACCATACTACAATTTTCGCGAGCTGCTAGAACAGCAGGTCGAGACAGCTTCTGTACTGGACAAATGGTTGTGTAGTGTAATAGATCTGCTCCTCTCATTCAGAGAGAGTGAATCTGTCCTAGTAGGACTCTCGACACAGAGTGTAAGTGATTTGTCCAAGGAGAAGGTCACCAGTTCAGTTGCTGGAGCATAATAGGTTTGTTGTCCAAACACAAATCGCGTGCGGAAGCTTGTGAGTTTGTTCGTCTAGTCTACACTTAGAAAATATTTTGTTATTAGTACTGAATGTTCTTTAAGAGGTTGATTCAAATGCACAACTCGCAGATTGTGATCTTCTCACTGGTTAAGTGTGAACAACTTAATCAAATAATGCAATGAAATAATAATAGAACACACAATATTTAACATGGTTCGGGAAACCCCTACGTTCATGATCGATCAAAACTAGATCGATTAATCACTTAACCTTGGATTCATTGCTTATTTTTCCTCGTGGAGTAAAAGCTCACTCTCTCTTATTTTATACTCGCTGAGGACGAGATTACAACACTTTTGTTTAAACTCGTCGAGTACAAGATCTGGTTCGGGTTTACAATCATTATTCCTCGAAGCTCTTGGCTATGGAAGAAACTAGAACTATGGCTATGTAAGCTCAATATCTATGGAAGTTCTAGTGGGTTACTCCATAATACAGGCATTTAACTCTATCTAAATTACAACACTTTTGGATATGTATGAGAACTAATCTAGTGCTAGATCTTTGGAAGACTGGAGAGTGTTGATGATCATTGTAGCTTGTCTGGGCAATGTGTGTATGGGCGAATATCCAAACACCTTCTTATTGAGTGGGCTGAAGTATTTATAGGCTGATTTGAATTTTATCAGTTGTGAGTGTTTGCAGCTTTTGTGGATAATATTAAATGCTCTTTTCACAGTTGGCTACTAACTATACTTCTAGGCGTTGGAGTTTGTCATACATGTCATCTAACGTGTCATTGTTAGGATCGTGTCGTATACGCAGCGAAAAATTAAAATTTTGTATCAATAAATGAAATAACCATTCTTTCGTTTCAATGACACTAACGACTTCACGTTAACATGTTACGATAGAGAATATGAAAAATATAATCCTTTTCGCACTCCGATTGTTGTCAGGTTTAGAAGCAATCGGTTGCTCGCAGGGATCCACGTGTATCCCCTCTATTAAGTCCACACTTAGCGAAGGAGTTGAGTATTGTAGTCTTTCGCTAGCAAGACTACCAACACTTTTCTATATTATGTGATGAGATGAATTCAGTCGGCTACCTCTATCGAAAATGGTAAAGGAAAAACTCCTTTTTAGGAATATATTCAACTCTTTGATATTCCTTGGAGAAGAATCATTCATAATGATATAATTAATTCTCATAAGTAAGAGAAGCAATTAATAGCTATAGTTATGGTAATCAATTACACATAAAATCTATTAAATCACTTTCCAATTATATAATGTAACATACTGAATCATATATAAATATATATATATATATATATTTTTATATATATATACAAATTACATTTACCAAATTTAAAATCAATCAAATTAATTTTATCTCTAATTAAATTAATCTAATTAATTTTAATATATAACTAGACTTGTTAATCCAATTATATTCAATTATAATAATTTAATTGAATATCTAAATTAACAAATTAATTTATAACAAGTCTCAAATTAATTAATCGAATTTAACTATTAAATCGATTCAATTAACACGTTCTACTAATTTGTGTGTGACCCTCTTAGGTTCACAACTAGTGCTAGTAATAAACTTGTAACATATTACAACTTAAATTAATTTATCCAATAAATTAATTCACTTAAAATTAACACTTTAATTTTAAGAACTCATAAACCATGGGAACATCTAGCAAGTAGCATGATTATCTAGCATTAGGTGAAATAACGAGTAAACCTATTTTGATTAATGAATCATCATACATGTACAGTCCTTCTATTTTCAAATCCTCTAATTGGATACTGAGCATGAAATTAAATCAAAGACTCAAAATATTCCAATATTTTCATTTCCATTCTAATTCAACAACATTTTCAATGAATCATAATTCATTATGCCCTGGCCATGGTCTTAAGGTTATGAATAATGAAAACTTAGGAAATTCACTTGTCTTAAACAAGTAATAGATTCTTTATTGACCACACATTAATCTCCATACGAGTATATATTTCATCCAACATAAATTCTTAAATGATTGTCTAGCAATCAGAAAATATATCAAAATGAAATAAGACTCATATAAAATTACTATGGTGTCTCCAGGCTAAGGACTAATCATGTACTATCATAATATAATATTTCTTATTTCGATAAAATAAATTCCACATAAGAATTTCTATCGGGTTAGTTTGGTGTACATGTTCTCTAACATGAACCCGCATATATACTTACGTCAACCACGTTAATGTTGATGAAACACAACATTCTCATCTTATGACCATGTATCATATGTGCGAGTTATTTCTAACAATCCAATATCCTTTCTTGAATAGTCATTTCACTCGGAACTATTGTAAGACCAAAAATTTCAAAGATATATTTCATAATCACCATCATATGTGTGATCATATCTTAAAAAATTTTACGGTCTAAGGATTTTATCTAAATTATATAAGGTAATTAAATAAAAAATACTTTCATTTAGATAAATATAAATATGCCTTTATTAATATAAATTCCAATGAGATCGAAATTAAATATAAAAGAAACAACCAATCTAATTGGATCGCCGGGTGTAACTCTTTCAGTTATATGACGTGGCATTAACAGGTTGGTTGTGATCCATTTAGGTGATAGAACCCGTATGAGGGGCTCATAAATGCGCAGGATCCACAAGTTTAAAAAATTATATAAATAATTAATTCTTAACAGATAATACCACACATGAGAATATAATTGCATAATTTAATTAATTATACATTCTCCTACACCGTAGGAATTCTTCACACGATGTCCTTCGATCCTACCTCAAAAACTTCTAACATATTCCAGATCTACTACTTGAATATTGTGTGAGCAATATTCTATCAAGTATTTTAGAGAACAAGAAAGAAAATTAGAGCGTTTGAATACTCTTAATATTTTCAAAAATAGAGAGATCAGTCTCTCTAGGGTAGGCCGCTTTCTATAGCTATTAGGGAGAGAGAAATCGGCCCTCTCTTGTATCCTATTTATAGATATTTTGGACTAGATTAGGGCTTCTAAAGTGAATGGATAAGATCCCAAATAATAGAATTATTCTCACTTTTATCTCTCTACAATTCCATCTATTATTCAAATTCAAATTTGAATAATTCAAAATTAATTTAACTTGGTCAAATCCAAAACTTAATTAAATTAATTTTCAAGTCAATTTTGGGCCCAATTAAATTTAATTAATTGCTTGGTCTAACTTAGACTTAAATTAATTAATTTAAGTTAATTTAACCTCACATTAATTACTCTACGTAAATGCAATAAAGTATAATTTCAATATAAATATTTATCGACTCCACTATAGGATAAATATTGAACTCATCTCAATCCATCCAAATTACGGATGTAACCCTCTTGTCATTAATTATTTCCCGCGTTTAAGATTTACTAAATCCATTAATTAATTGAGTTTGTTGACAACCCACAATTAATTAAACCCGCAAATTATTACATACGGATAAATTTCAGACCTTAATTATTACATACGGATAAATTTCAATCGGCCGGGTTTCTTATGTAAGAAACCTTTCTGAACGCCTCACGCGGATTTAATCAACTCGTGTTAATCGAGACATGATTTTTTTTGACTTGGAAATCAAGCACTACCGCCCAATACATCACTATTTAGGGTTACGAAAAACCTGCAAATGTAAATGAGTCAAAGAAGCGTATAATCAACCGCATATACTAATGTCATCGTCACAGATTAAGAAATGAACAAATTTCTGAGACCTCGTTCTAAGCAACAACACATAGAACTTATCTCACTGTGAAACCTCTCAATATGTATATGCAAAGCATGTGTATCAGCTTATACATACCGATATCATTATGCGGGCTAAGTTTAGCTCTCGCATCAAGTGATACCGCAACCTTTATCGACTAGACTGTCCAAGTCTGTTTAGACTGTGACTTTATACTACAAAAGATCCGACTGTGTTACCTTCTGTGATCATCGATCCTCCACACAGTCTACAATTATAGTAAATTGACTTGTTTGCAATTCAATATATAATAATAATAATAATAATAATAATAATAATAATAATAATAATAAATAAATAACAAACCAATGATAGAAACATTTATTCCCATTAAAAGGAACTGAAAACAAGTTTCATACTTCGTCTAAGCATAAAGCATGCCTTGAGGTATACAAACCCTAACAATCTCCCACTTATACTCAAACATGCTTTAGAGTATACAATATGTTTCGCATGACATTACAAATCTCCCATTTATACCTAAAGAAGGTCCACTAAATGTCTCAGCCCAAATACCTCTAAGTGCCTCTCGAACGTTTTACCGTCAGACTCTTTGAAGGATTCGTCATCTTGTACTCTGACGCTACCTTGGACACTACTATTTCTCCCCTCTGCACTATATCTTAAATGATATGGTACTTCCTCTTAATGTGTTTGCTTACCTTGTGGATCCGTGGTTCCTTTGAATTTTCCGCTACACTTGAGTTATCACAATAAACTGTGATATTTAAAGGCATACTCGGAATCACATCAAGGTCCATCAAGAAGCAGCTGAGCCAAACCTCTTCCTTTGAGGCCTCTGTCAAGACCACATATTAATTTATGCAATGCATTTCTGCTTCACACTTCTCCTTGCCACGACTCCACCTCCCAAAGTAAACACATAACCTGAGGTAAATCTCATCGAATCCCGGTTCGTTCTGAAAAAAACAGAATCTGTATAACCCAAAGGGAAAAGGGTGTCTGACTATAAACCAAACAACACTCCTTAGTCCTTTTAAGGTAATTGATTATGTTCTTTACTGCCATCCAATGATCCTTTCCTGGGTTAGACTCTTACCATGCTCCATGCTTACGACAAAGAAAACATTTGGTCTAGTTCACATCATAACATACATGAGACTACCTACTGCAGAAGCACAAAGTACTTGTCTCCTCTTTTCTATCTCGTCACGTGCCTTAGGACAAATATCTCGAGAAAGTGTAACTCCGTGTCTGAAGGGTAAGAAGCTCTTCTTGGAGTCTTGTATACTAAAGCATCTAAGTACCGTCTCGATATATAACTCTTGAAATAGGAACAATATTCTCTATCTTCGGTCATGAATGACCTTGATCCCTAAAATGTGTCCTGCTTCTCCCACTCCAATGAATCAGTCGGGTTAACGAAACCCTCCCACTACGACGATGCTCCACTACTGGTGGTAGAAGCATTTGGGTTGGTGCTGGTGTTGGTTGTGTTTCTTGTAAATTTGGCAAAGCTATAGTTCTCATTTCCTCGAGAAAAATCTCACTTATGGGCTTGTGGTTGTTCACATAGTCATCTTCTAGAAATCGAGCGTGGGTGCTAATCACGACCTTTCGATCTCTGAGACTATAAAAGTTCTACTATTTCGTCTTTCTAGGATAGCCTACGAGTAGATACAAGTCAGTACGAGGTGTCAATTTGTCGGCGTCCTTCTCTATCACGTGTGCTTGACAACGCCATACTTAGAGATGTCTTAGACTGGGATGGCGCCCGGTCCACAGCTTAATCGGTGTCTTAGGGATTGACTTGGACGGTACCAAGTTTAATGTGTAAACTGTCGTTTCTAGAGCATATCCCCTAAACAAAATAGGCAACTCTGCATAACTCATCATTGATCTCACTATCTCCATATGCGTTCTATTCGTGTTTCTACAACACCATTTTGCTGGGGTGTACGGTGTATTTAAATGGGATTGAATCCCTTCTTTCGACAAATGGTTCAAAAAACTCAGCACTGAGGTATTCGCCTATGCGATCATAATGCAGACACTTGATAGTCTTTTTCTGATGATTGTCCACAAGTGCCCTGAATTCCATAAATTTCTGAAAGGAATCTGACTTGTTGTGCATCAAAAAGACGTATCCATATTGGAGTAATCATCAATGAAAGTGATGAAATACTGCATGCCATCTTTGGCCTGGGTCGACATTGAACCAAAAACATCAGAGTGAATGATATCCAACACATCTTGGGCTCTATATTCCTTTGACCTTGAAATGTCTCGGTCATTTTACCTTCCAAACATGTTGGGAACTCCACAATAATTTAAGTTCTGATGATGTTCTCTCGAAACACACTTAGATTATATTCTGTCTTGCTAGACCTCAATCTGTTCTACATGTACCAGATCACTACAATATAAAGTGAATCTGATAGAGAACATGATCTTAGTCTAGATTAGAAAATGACTTGGTATGTAAAGGATCTCATCCTATAGAAGTCATTCTTTTTTTCTATTGTCCGTGGATCAAATCACCAGCAGATTGAAGCAAGTAGATGATGTAACAGATGGTCACTCAGTTAGTTCTACCAAGACACTCACATAAGATTCTACCATGCTTTGGAGCATATTTTCTGAAAGACCAAATCGACTGCTGACCAGATTGATATCAATCTGGTGTGTCCAGATCGATGTTTGAAGCTGAACCAGATGATATCAGATCATTCATCATTCAAATGGCAATCATGTGTTTTGACCATATTAACTGATGAAGAATCCTAAACTCATTGCCACATCACGCGAGCTGACAAAAATGGAAGGTGAATCAATCCATATGCGAAGAAGGAAAGTATTACCCATCAACGATCTGCTTTCCATATTTATTGAAGATTTTGTCAAACTTTCCAAAGGAAAGAGGAGATAAATTAGGGATTCACTATGCTTGATTGGTAAATCTCATTTACTCCAAACCAATCAAGCCCAACGGTTAGAATTTCAAATTCTACACCTATAAAATCTTGGAACAACGACTGGAAGAGTACGAGAATATAATCTACAATCAACAAGCTGTTACTCTGCCCAAAAATCATCTCACTCTTTGAAGCATCCACTTGAGAATATTTCTACTCACCAGTTCGTGTTCTAAGCCGTTCGTGATCGAAATCACACCAACTCGATTCAAGTCTGTCTTATCGAGAAGAAGGAAGGAGATCTTCGCTAACTAGTAGTTTTCTAGTGGATTAACGTGAAGAGATTTAGTTACAGTTGTTTTATGTAAGTTGTAAAGGGACACGACCCTTATTCGTGCATAAGTTTCAAAATAGATTGTGCTTGAAACTTGTGGCTCGTTCTCAGCGAGTAAAAATAAGAAGAGTATCCTAGTAGTGGATATCTAATCCATTTTGGATTGGACCGTGGACGTAGGGGGTTTCCTGAACTACGTGAACAGCTGTGTTATTTACTTTCTGGATTTTAAATTTCAGTTGTTTTATTCACTATCTGCACACTCATTCAAACTGCATTTTTAATCGATCTGCTAAATACTAGATTAAGTTTCTAAAAGATTTTCTAATTAAGAGCACTGACTTAGTCCACCATATTTCGCACACAACACTCTGCTAGAAAACAAGATTACTCTTGATTTTTGATTAGTATTATTCACTTGAGAGTTTTTGTCTGGACATAACAAGATCGATCTGGTCATCGATCTATTTTGTCACAACTAAGTAATCTGTCTTTCAGAAAGCTTAATCTCTCTAAGTAAATAGTCAAGTAAACTGAAAAGTTTGTATTTGGTGTATTCCCCCCCCCCCCCCACACACACACACCAAAAACAAGTATACACAGAGAGAGAAGAACCTCAAAATCCTCAGAGCATTACCACCAAGCTGGGAGATCTACTCTGCTATGCAGCCACTACGTGCTGATTTCAACGATCTGCCCGTTGAAGCACTATTTGATCATCTGGCTTTTCACGAATGTGACATTAGAAGGATTCATGGATCAGATTACTCTTCAAGCAAGAAGAATGAAAGTAGTTGAAAGAAAGAGAAAGAGACCGCCTTCAAAGCGAAGTGCAAAGCAGATGAACATGTATTAACTATAGCACGAGAAGAAGGAGGTTATGACAAGCTACTTAAAGAATTTGCCATGATTGCTAAGAGGATGGACAAGATGGAAATCAGATCGAGAAAGTATAGAAGTTTCTATAAAGATAACAAGAGCATATATCAGAAGAATAAAGAACCAAAACGATCTGATGACAAAGCTGACACAAAAAGTAATGGTAAAAATTTCAACTCTACTGATTATACTTGTTATGGATGTGACAGAACAGGTCACTTCAACACAGATTGTCCTGATTTGTCAAAAAGTCAAAGAGAAGAGCTAAGAGCTAAAAGAGATAGGAAACTCAAAGCTTAACGCAAGGCCATGATAGCTGAAGAAGACTCAAGCAGCTCAAGTTATCTGTCTGATAGTTCATCAGATAATGATGAAGCATTCTATGCAGAAGAAACATATGAAGACTGGGATGAATGTTACATGGGTTTGGACAACGGTCTCGACCAGATCGAGGTAAATTCTCATGTCTCTATATCTTCAAATAAACCCGTCTATGATTCAGGAAATGAAGAGGAACCAGAAGTTTCATGGGATGAAATAAATGAGATGTTAAAGAGCTACACCAGCATAAAGAAGCTATTCTCTGAAGTCATAAATGAGAATGACAAGCTGAATGAAACAGTAAAGTTCTTGAGTGAAGCAAACACTAAGTTCTCTATTCAAATAAGTGGTCTTGGAGAACAGATCAAGACAAAAGATGCAGAAATATACTCACTCAATTCCAAGGTCAAAGATGTGATCAAAAGAAATGATGTAATTGAAGAAAAATTGAAGAAAACCATGGAAAACATGAGTAAGATCAACAAAAATCAAGAACGAGCTGAAATGATCATCGATATGCAACAAAAGGGAAGAGCTGGCCTAGGATATAATGGAAAATCCAGTGAGACTCAGTTTGTTGCTGAAAGAAAGGACATACCTGATCAAGTCAAAGATCTCAAGAACAAGAAAATCCAACCCCAGAAGATGATGATGAAGGAAACAGGAGACAAGAGATACTATCACAAGAAGGGTCAATCTGTTCACTATGTGAAAACAGATAAAAATCAGAAGCAGAAGACCATCACCAAAACATCATCAACCAATAAAAAGAAGATCAACTGGGATAATATTGAGAGGAATCATCCATCTGTCTATAAAGCTATATCAAGAACAAATGATGCTAGAAGAAAGATAACATGCTACATATGTGTTCCTAACACTGAGTGAATTTGGGTTCCAAAAGGAACTTTTTCCTACTAACCAATCACCCACTCGCTGAAAGGGTAGCTAAATCTTCATAATTGTAGGTTCGAAGAACTGCAAGAAGAAGTAGAGTAGCAAAGGGAACAATCTGGATTATTGATAGTGGATGTTCGAAGCATATGACATGTGACAAGAACGCTCTATCAGACTATGTAGAAAGAGAAGGACCACAGGTAACCTTTGGTTGTAACTCAAATGGCTACACCAGAAGCTATGGTAGCATCATAATTAGCAAGACCACTATCACAAATGTATCATATGTTGAAGGTCTTAGTCATAATTTATTTTCAGTTAGCCAGTTCTGTGCTAATGGAAACCAGATTATTTTTTATGCTAACAATTGTTTTGTGAAAAATAAGGAAGGAGATGAAACTGTTCTTACCGAAAAATTGCAGGACAAACTGTATATTGTACAATGGAATAACCAGATCAAAACATGTCTGGTCACCAAGACAACATCAGAAACAAGCTGGTTATGGCACAGGTGACTAAGTCATCTCAATTTCAAGTCAATCAATAAGATTGCAAGAGAAAAGCTAGTCGAAGGACTGCCATAAACAAGTATATGATAAAGATCATATCTGTGAAGCATGTCAAGCTGGGAAACAAACCAGATCATCATTTTCCAGCAAAGTAGTTCAGTGATCTACCAGAATCTTGGAGTTACTTCACCTAAACTTATTTGGTCCAGTTAAGACATTAAGTATAAATAGAAGGAAGTACACACTACTAGTCATCATTGATGATTATTAAAGATTCACATGGGTTATCTTTCTATTCAAAAAGAAAGAGACATTAGAGAAGCTGCCAAATTTTCTCAACAAGATCACCAAGCAAAATGAAACATCTGTTACAACAATCAGAACAGATCGTGGAACAGAATTTCGAAACCAAAAGATTGAGGAATATTGCAATCAGATGGGTATCACACATCAAACATCTGCAGCAAGAATACCTCAACAGAATGGAGTGGTTGAGAGACGAAATAGATCATTGAAGGAAGCAACCCGCACCATGCTAAATGCAACCAGATTACCCAAGAAGTTTTAGGCTGAAGCCATTTACACGGTCTGTTATACACATAACAGATCGGTGTTAACTCTAGACACGGGAAGACACCATATGAAGTCTGGAATAACAAAAAACCCAGGATACATTATTTTCGTACCTTTGGTTGTATGTGTTAAATCTCAGTATTTTCTGTTATATCTTAGGAAGACAACATATGAGGCGGGCCTGCTCGGTGAGGAGGTCGTAAGTGTCGTTCACTCTCTGCTCGATCCGCTACTGACTCTACGTCATCGTGTTGCTGTACTCTCCAAAGTCATGATAGAAAGTACGAGCCTTGTCAGCATTGGTCCAAAAATCTTGCGAGAATGTGTCAAAGTCCCGACGAAAATAGTTGAAATAGTTGTGGAATGCTCCGAAGTCAATGCTCAAGGCCTGGATCTGAGTACTCAGGTAATCAATGTTCCCTGTGCAGGAGGAATCGGGGCCATAGTGGTGCTGGTCGGATGAGGTGCCGGCATACCCGAAGGATGTGCCAGTAGGGAAAGCATCTTGCATCTGAGCATCCTCATACTCATCCTCCTCGTACACCTCCAAGTCGCCTAAGGGGGGTGGAGGGTTTGCTGTAGCAGCAACCAACTAATTCGTGTGGTTCACCACAGATTTGCGGATTGTGGATGGCTGCCATCGATAGTCCGCCGTGCAAATTCGATCCTGCTTGAGCTCGGAGATATCGATCTGGGTGCAGTAGATGGTGTCAGAAGAATCGAGATGCTCCGGTTCAAACACCTCGAAGTGACGAGCGATGGCGAAAATCACCAAAAGAAGATTAGCGTGATACCAGGATGTGGCTAGCCTATTCTTAAACATGTTAAGAATATAGTAGTCGGCACACACCCAGGTGCCCTGAGTCGCGCAGTGGAGGAGATAGAGCTCCGCATGGTTGACTTTGTTCCCTTGCTCCTTGCCAGTGATGGCATAAGATAAGAACTTGTGCAAGATGCTCAACACATTATCTCTAATAAAACCCATTGCATCCCGCCGGATTGCAAATTATGAAATCCCGTGAGGGCAGTCCACGCGGCATTCGGGTTGAAGTGAGATGGTGGGGCTTGATCCCCCGATGTTCTTCCCATGAAAACTCATAATCCTGCACAGCTGAGAAACATACAAGCGGCGGGGCACTTCCCGCAATCTAAACTGACATAAAGTAAGATCCGCATGCACATCCAGTGTAGATAAAAATTCATGCGTAATCACAATTGAACATTTAATAGGCATTTTAGCATACTTCTTCAATCCTAAATGTTGGTCCCGAAAGAGCTAGGTTTGGTGTATGGGGGGGGAATACACCAAATACACAAACTTTTCAGTTTACTTGACTAATTAAAGGAGAGATTTAAGCTTTCTGTAATTCAGATTGCTCAATATGTCAGATAAGATCGATTAATCTAATCAATCGTGTTCTATCCAAGCAGAATCTCTCGAGTGAGTAATACAAAGCAGAAAGTAAGAGTAATCTTATTCTCCAACAGTGTATTGTGTGCGGAATGATGGTGGACTTAGTCGGTGCTCTTTGTTTTGAAAATCTTTAGGAAACTTAACCAAGAATTTATAAGATTGATTAAGAATGCAGTTTGAATGAGTATGACAGATAGTGAATAAAACAACTGAAATGAGAATACATAAAGTAAATAACACAGTTATTTTACGTGGTTCGGGAAACCCCCTACGTCCACGGTCTAATCCAAACTGGATTAGATATCCACTACTAGGATACTCTTCTTATTTATACTCGCTGAGAACGAGCCACAAGTTTCAAATACAATCCTGATTGAAACTTATGTACGAATAAGGGTCGTGTCCCTTTACAACTTACAGAAAACTACTGTAAACAGGATTTCTTCACGTTAATCCACTAGAAAACTACTAGCTAGTAAAGATCTCCTTCCTTTCTCGATAAGACGAGGGATGATTATGATCACGAACGGTTCGGAACACGATCTGGTTGAAATCTTCTCTCAGTAAATGCTTCGATGGATGAGATGATTTCTGCGCAGAGTAGATTTGAATGATATAGCAAGCTTATTCACGTATATTTTCTGCTAATCTTTGTTCCGAGCTTTTATAGGTGCAGAATTTGAAATTCTGACCGTTTGAACTTGATTGATTTGAAATAAATGTGATTTCATCAATCAAGGAAAGTGGATCCCAAGATTATCTCCTCTTGCCTTCTAGTGCGTTTGACAGAATCCTCCAAGTATGGTAAGAAGATCGTTTGACAGATAGCTTTCCTTTTCTGGTTTTGATTGATTCTATTCCATTTGTGGCACGAGGGACTTTGTTAAGACTTTGGGATTTTAGAGACATTTCATCTGATTTCAGTATTTGAAAGTTGATCTGGTTGAACTTTCTGGTTAAGTGTTTCTGGTTTAACTTTCTGTCTGGGTTGACATCTTTCAGCTTTCTGGTTTAAGTCTCTGGATTCAACTTTCTGTTATAGTTGACATTCTTCAACTTTCTGTCTGAGACTTTTCTGGTTCAACTTTCTGTCAAAGTTGACTTGCTTCAGCTTTCTGTCTGAGACTTCTTTCATCTTTCTGTTTGAAGCTTTCTGGTTCAACTTTCTGTTAAAGTTGTCTTGCTCCAATTTTCTGGTACTTAGACTTGCTTCAACTTTCTGTCTGAGACTTCTTTCATCCTTCTGTTTGAAGCTTTCTGGTTCAACTTTCTGTTAAAGTTGTCTTGCCCCAATTTTCTGGTACATAAAAATAGAAATAATACAGAGCATGAATAATACCAAGTGTGTTTTCGAGAGAACATCATCAAAACTTTAAATTATCTGTGGGGTTCCCAACACTAAAATATCCAAATAACATTCTAAATCTACAATACATCTCAAATTATTCAATAAATTCCAATCCAAAGTGTGTGGCGGTTGCGAGCTGCTCGCGGCTTGTTCACCAGCGCGATATTTGGTGCGTGCCGTAGTGACGTGAAAAAGCAAAAAAAGGGAGGTCGCCGGAAAAATGGCCGGAGTAGGCGGCGCGGCTGGCGGCGTTCAGCAGGCGGTGGTAGTTGGAGGTGGTGGTGATGGTATAGATGTGGGTTAGTGTTTAAGGGTGAAGAAGATGGTGAAATAAGGAATTAAAATGGGAAAACGGTTGAGTTGAGTGATGGAGTTGGTGGGAAGTGGAGATGATGATGTTTGGAGATGGGGATTGATGGTGATTTGAGGAATTAGTGAAGAAATTTGAGAAGTGTCGCCTGTAGGGGAAGGAGAGAAAGAAGAAGAATTGATATTGGGATAAGAGATGAGATGAAATGTGTGGAGGAGAAGAAGGGAGAGAGGTAGAAATAAGAAGAGAGGCCTAAAAAAAAGGGTTTCTGCTAGGGTAGCGGTCGCTAGCCCTCCTTTGAGTGAAGAGAAACAAAACGTAGGGGTAGCTCTCGCTGGGGGCTAGCACTCGCTAACCCTGCGAGCGGACAAGTTGGACAGAACGTGGGCTAGCGGTCGCTAGCCCTGCTCTCGTAAAATTCTAATAAAATGGGGGTAGCGCGCGCTGGGGGCTTAGCGCCGGCTACCCACATCTCGTCCAAAGATGCCCATTTTTTCGTACACACCTTCCAAATTCACCTAAATCACACGAGCAAAGAACGAATTAATTCCCTCCATCAGTATACGGAATAAGATAAAGAAATACGCGAAGCATAAAACAAACTAAATGAACAAATGAAATAAACGAAATGCTTGTTTAACGTCATTAGCTCGATGGAAAAATTCTCAATTAGGTGGTGGATAACTGGTGTCGACTCCACCGTGAAATTTTTCGGTCATCCTTCTATATACGACTTAATACGATGCTCATTCATGATGAAAGAATCATCGGAACCTTCTTTAGCAGCTCAACTGACCTGTACAGTTTTACATCTTTCACCACAAATGGACCACTCCATCTCGACTTCAACTACCTGGGAAACAGTTTCAAGCGGGAATTGAACAGTAGCACTTTAATGTCGGGCTTGAGATCCTTATGCAATATCCTTTTATCATGTAGCACCTTCACCTTGTCCTTATAGATCCTAGCATTGTCGTACGCCTCATTGTGCAACTCGTCGAGCTCCAGTATTTGAAGTAAACGGTGCTCCGCAGCCTTGTGCAAGTCGAAATTGGAGGCTTTTATAGCCCAATAAACTTTTTGCTCCACCTCTACCAGAAAATGACACGTCTTTCCATACACGAGGCGACATGGGCTCATCCTCAAAACGCTCTTGTAGACCGTTCGGTTCGCCCAAAGAGCATCATTTAGCTTGATCGACCAATCCTTCCTAGATGGTTGGACAATATTCTCCAATATGTTCTTGATTTTTCTGTTGATTGTCTCAGCTTGGCCCAACGTCTGGAGGTGATACGGAATAGCAATCATATGGGTTATTCCATTCTTCTTCATAAACCTCTCGAACAGCCTATTGCAGAAGTGCTTTCCACCATAATTATTAATTGCGCGTGGAAATCCAAACCTGTATAAAATATTTTCCTACACGAACTTAAGCACTACGTGAGAATCACACGTCCGAGTGGGGATAGCCTCAACCCACTTGGACACGTAATCGACGGTAAGTAAAATATATTCATAGCCATGGGACTTCAGAAAGGAGCCCATAAAATCAATACCCCACACATGAAAAATCTCAACTACAAGCACATTATTAAGGGGCATCTCATTCATACGAGCTATTGAGCCAACTCTTTGGCATCTATCACATGAGAGATAAAATGTATGCGCATCCTTAAATAATGAGGGCCAAAATAAACCTGACTAGAGGATTTTATGAGCCGTCTTTGTCCTCCAAAATGACCACCGTAATGTGCTTGGTGGCACATCTCCAACACCTTAGGTTTCTCTTCCTCCGTAACACATCTCTGAATCACCTCATATTTCATGAGCTTGAATAGAAAGGGGTCTTTCCAAAACTACTGCATGCACACATGTAGAAAATGCTTCCTTTCTTCGGAAGTGAGGTCAGGCCTTAATTCACCACATGGTAAATAATTAACAATGTCAGCAAACCAAGGCACATGAGAAACACTATACGCATGCTCATAAGGAAAAGACTCGGTTATGATTCCATGAGGAGAGTAAGGAGGAAGGTTTTCTAAACGAGAGAGATTATCGGCAACGACGTTCTCACTACCTTTCCTATCATAGATTTCTATATCAAACTCTTGCAAGAGCAAAACCCAATGAATCAACCTAGGCTTTGCTTGGGACTTAGTCAACAGATAATGTAATGCACCATGATCACTATGAATAATAACTTTAGAACCAATGATATAAGCACGAAATTTATCGAGAGCAAAAACTACAACTAACATTTCTTTTTCGGTAGTAGTGTAGTTAATCTGAGCACGATTCAAAGTAGAGCTAGCATAATAAATAACGCACAACATATTATCCACACGTTGACCCAAAACAACTCCCATAGCAGAGTTCGACACATCACACATGATTTCAAAAGGAAAAGACCAATTAAGACCGACAATAACAAGAGCGCTACACAATTTCTCTTTCAAAGAAGTAAAATCAGTAAGACAGTCAGCATCAAAATCGAAAGGAGTATCCTGAGCAAATTGACAGAGGGGTTGACAAATTTTAGAAAAGTATTTTATAAATCGGCGATAAAAACTTGCATGACCCAAAAAACTTCTAATTCCCTTAACATCAGTCGGTGGAGGCATTTTTCAATCACCTCTACCTTAGCCTTATCAACCTCTATCCCCATTCTCGACATTACATGCCCCAAAACAATAACACTACGAACCATAAAATGACTTTTCTTCCAGCTCAAAGTAAGACAATTTTCAACACAACGATCAAGCACACGATCAATCTTATCAAGGAAATCATCAAAAGAGGATCCAAACACAGAAAAATCATCTATAAAGACCTCGACAAAATCACTAATCATATCAAAAAAAATAGACATCATACACCTTTGGAAGGTACCTGGCGTATTACACAGTTCAAATGGCATCATTCGGAAGGCATAAGTCCCAAAATGGCTGGTGAAGGCAATCTTCGCCTAATCCTCCGGGTCGATCGCAATTTTATAATAATCTGATAAACCATCAAGAAAATAAAAGAAGTCATTACCAACAAGCTTATCTTACATCTGATCAATGAAGGGAAGAGGGAAGTGATCCTTTTTCGTGGCTGCATTGAGCTTCCTCTAGTCGATACACATCCGTCATCCGATGACATGCCTAGTAGGAACGAGCTCCTTCTTCTCGTTGATGGTCACTATGATGCCTCCCTTCTTGGGTACGACGTGGACTGGACTAACCCATTTACTGTTGGCGATCGGATAGATGATCCCTTCGGCCAACAACTTCAAGATCTCTTTTCTCACGACCTCCATCAGAACCGAGTTGAGGCGTCATTGTCCATCCCTCTTAGGGAGTGCATCATCGGCAAACTGGATCTTATGCATGCATATCGCTGGGCTAATGCCTCGTATATTCGCCAAACTCCATCCACAGGCTAACATATATTTTTTCAACACAGTTATCAATTGGGATTGTTGGGTGTCAGTAAGATGAGCCTAGATGATCACCGGCTTCTGCTCATTCTCCTTGAGAAACACGTACTTCAGATTCTTAGGCAGCTCCTTCAGCTCCAGTTTCTCGGGTGCAGGTGGATTCACCAGTTTCAAGGGAGGTGGTTTCGCGAATTGAGTTTCCAATTTGAGCCTCTCCTCTATGTCAGTTGATCCCTCGAATACCTCCTCCAAATTGTAATCCTGCACAAAAGAAATCTCAGTCAAGGTATCTATAGAATCAATGAAAGCACAATCCTCAATAGAATTCACAAATGGCATAGCTTTGTGCTTATGCACAGAAAATGATATTGTCTCTCATAACACTTATATTTGAATATTTTCATTCTTCACATCAATCAAAGTGTTAGTCGTGGCCATAAAGGGTCTACCTAGCAACAAAGTATGATCCCGACCATTCTCATGCACATCACCTATCTCTAGCACAATGAAATCCATAGGCACAATCAAACCACCAACACTAATAAGAATATTCTCAATAATCCCTCAAGGTTACCTAACAGAATGATCAACTAACTGCAGGCTCATGCGAGTGGGTTTCAAGTCACCTAACTCTAATTCTTTAAAAATCGAGTAAGGCGTGAGATTGATACCGGCACCTAAATAAAGCATACATGTCACAGTCTTACCATTTCCTAGAGCGATGGTGATGACGAAACTACCTGGATCTCGCAGCTTTTGTGGGAGAGGCTGCTGCATAATGGAGTTGGCTACCTTAGATACCATCACCGACTCGTCGTCAGCAAATCTTCTCTTCTTGGAGGCATGTTCCTTGAAGAAGTTGAGGTACACCTGGCACATTGTGAATGACGTCGAGCAGAGGCAGATTCACGTGCACTTAGGAAAGCATCTTGTAGAAATCTGCAAACTGCCGCTCCAACTTCTCATTTTTCAGCCTGCTTGGAAAGGAAATCGGTAGCTTGTAAGGGTTTGCTGTCTTGTGCAACTGAGTGGCGGGCTTTTATTGCTCCTTCTCTTTCTCCTTCCCCTTCTTCACTTTATCCTCTTCAGCTTCCGGAAGCTCCACTTTGTTATCCACTTGCTTCCCACTACGTAGAACAGTAATGGCCTGTTGCTGGTGTGGTGAGTGTCCCTGGCTAGGTATCTTCCCTATTTGTTGCTGCTGCTGCATGATTGACAGCTCCTGAGATCTACCCCACTTGACTCTTGAAGCGTTTAATTGTGGCCTATTGAGCCTCCCTTGCCAGTTTGCTTTCTTGCATGAAAGTCGCTAGACTACCTTCTAGAGAAGATTTGGTGGTGCGGCTGCTCGTGCTGCAGGTGGGAATGGTGGTTGGAACTGAGGTGGCGGCTAGTGAAAGTGTGGTGGAGGCGGATAATATCCATGTTGAGATGGGTAGTATGGCTGTGATGGCGAATAATACCCATGTTGAGGTGGGTAATACTACTATGGAGGTGCTCGTCGGGGAGGAAAGTTCGATCCCTGCCCCTGACTCTGTCCCTTCCATGTAGAGCTATTCTAAGCTCTCCATTTCTATCTCTTCTCTATCATCATATCCCGAGTCACGTTCCGATTGATCTGTCGTTTGAAAATTGGGGCTGTGACACGTTTTCCCTAAGTAGTCTAGTTCCTTTGAACATCTGTGAGACACAACAAATATGGTCTGTGACTCCCATATCTACTACCCAAGGTTGGGTAGAACTAGACATCAAAAATGTTTCTACTACTAAGTCGTAAGATATATCATGACGATTTTCTCCACTTCTTACGAAGTAGACAGTCATATTTTCAGTGTCCTATCTAATCACACCTAAGGCATTTCTCGATTTGCCTTCTCTTGGAGACTTCCTCCATCCCCAATGATCATTAGGGGAACTAGATGACATTCTTCGTCAAGAACAAACCCAATGTCACTAGTAGTCAGGACATTATCCGTATCATTAGACCATTCAATATAATTATGACCCTCGAGTATAATCTCATTAAAAGTCGAAGCAAGTGAGTTGAAACATGCTTATAGAACTGAGAATAAATATAAATCATTTATCATCAAAACATACTCAAACGCTGATAATTAAAAAAAATACCTTAAATAAAATGATTAACGCATTGAACAAATTGTTTAAAATAGAACATGCAAGCCACGACGGTGTGATGGATTACTAGTTTATTTTAAAACATTTTTACATGTCATATGATTTAAACAGATCAGAGACTATGATGGTACAACATGACTGATGAATCATACATAAACTTACACCATGAATCTAACACCAAGAACATAATTCGATTATAATAAGCCCACAACGGAGAGGTTATATTGTCACCGAATAATGCCTAACAACTATCAAAAGAAGTCTATCACATGAACTGGTAAGTGTGATCTCACTTGCAATCAAGACAAATACTTCACAATAAGACCGATTCAAGGAGACCGTATGTAATTCTCGCAAATTAAATAAAGAAACTGCAATTAAAATTATTGCTTAATGATTTTAAATTAATAAAATATTTTGTTGGTCCCGAAAGAGCAAGGTTTGGTGTATGGGGGGGGAATACA
>JAPKLX010000161.1:413440-424847 GCA_026898415.1 Leonotis leonurus | reverse complement strand
GTGTTTCGAAAGACCATCATCAACACTAATCATTAGGGTTCCCAACATATTTTTACGAATAAAAACATATCATGGAATATAAGATTAGATAAAATTAAATAAGATCATCAATAATATAGCAGATAAGGCCAATCAAAACAGACAATGACAAAAATCTGAATACATGACAACGAATTTACACATAACTGTCCTAAAAGTATTGAAATTAATTCCCCAAATTAAGGAAACTAATCCCCAAAATATAGGAAATAAAATCTCCTCTAGATTACGCCTCGAATTTGAAATTGTCGTCATCCGTCGTCAAGCCACCACCTCACCCCAATTGAGCCCTAATTAGGTTTTGTATACCTCAAAGCATGCTTAATGCTTAGACGTTGTAACAGACTTATTTTAAATCCATTTAATGAGAATAAATGTTTACATCATTGGTTTGTGATTTATTTTCTATGATTATTTAATTACAAACAAGTCCATTTTCTACAATTTTAGACTATGTGGTGGATCCATGATCATGGAAGGTAACACAATAGGCCCCTTTGTAGAATAAATTTCACAGTCCAGACAGACTTGAACAGTCTTGTTCATTGCCGTCAATTCAAATCGTCTCTCCACAAGCAGTGGATTTGCAAAGGAGAACGTATTAAATTTATTCTGCATATTTAATTTTTCATATATTCGATAGTTGTGATTAGAATTGCATGCTTATTTAAATCATTAGACCCGTGGATCCTGCAATTCGCAAGCCCCTCATTCGAGTTCCTTCAGCCTACCCATTGCCAAGGGGCGCAAGAGTTATGGAGGGTAGTTCCGGGCTCACGCAAATCCTCTCCCATGCCTGACTCTGTCCAGCCAAGGACTATCGCGGGATGTCGGGGCCTAGAAAAGGCTACCAAGTCCTACTGAGGGCTATCTAGAAAATGTCAAGGGTTACCAAAGCTTGTGTCATGCGCTGGCTTAATGATGAGGGTGGCCAAGGACTGCCGAAGTTTCTGGGAACCTACCTCACGCGATACGGCACTGCGGAGGGTCATCGTGCTCACCTAGCCGAGGGTTGGGACCCCCTGCCGCACGGCCGACGCCCCTCCTCCTACGTTCCCTGTGAAAATCGCGCCAAGGGCTAGGGCTGCGCATCTTGAGCACTGGCCCGTGAATCGCGCTCTCCCGTGCGGATATCGCGCATGCCATGTCCATGCCTCGCGCGCCTCGCGCGCCTCGCCGCACGCCCGCTGCTCCGCGTGCTCGCTTGCTCTTGGGCCGTGTCGTTTCACTCTTGTCGCTCCTTACCCCAAGGAGCTGGAGCTAGAGCACCTGCCCGTTGCAGTGTCTATCAGGGAGCTCAGCGATTTGCATCGTGATCCAGACCCGGTTTCCGTTTCTCACTGTTGTCTTTTAGGTCTCATTTATTCTCCCACTATTTTACATAAAATGGGATTAAAACAAAAAAAATCATAATCTATCATGATTAACGCACGTAACTTTAATTAATGGCTTATTAATTTGGCCAGACCACCAAAAAATGAATGAAAAACAAATAACTAATGCGGTATAAACAGATATGCCAATTAATACAGATTTTAGTAGAAATTAAATTCTAATAGTTATAATATCAAATTAAATACATGTATATACAAATATAGAATTGAAAATCCTATTTTATTTAAATATCAGAATCATGTGACCGCCTCTAATATCAACTAATGGAATTTGGATGAGGGGCTCATGATTCCGCATGATCTAAAAGTTAAATAAATAAAATACATGCAATTCTAAGCGCAAATATACCACATAAACATATAGGAGATATAATGTGAAATAATACGTCTTCTCTTAATGCTAGGTTCCCATTTGAGAAGAGACGATTTGAAACGTTAGCTACGAACAACAATCCGCTTCGAAAACTCGTATGGTATTCGACCGCCGAAATTTTTAACCTATTACGCTCAGCTACAATATCTTTATCATGTGGACGATAATCTATTAGGAATAATAACTGCAATGTTTATAAATAGAATTCTTATTTTTGTTTTCTTAGTGATCCCTGATATCAATAGTTTCATGTTATGCAGTCTCTTTAATTAATATTTTTGTTAAGAACTTTAGGGGCGAGCAAAAAGTTCGTACAAATTGAAATCGAATCATGCAAAAAGCTAATCTCTTGAGACATCAATTTTTATTTATTTTGTTATTTTAGTTTATTCATAATTTATTTGATTTTTTTATTTTTATTAAGTAAATATATCTATTTTATACATACAACTTAATTAAATACAATAAATCAAGTAAGACAAAAACTACACTCAAAAAATAATATGATATAAGTCGAATTATTTCTTAAAATACTTATCGAATTAAAATGAGTAAGAAATTTTTAGATAAAAAAATTTGCGTCAAAATAACAGATATCAAGAAGACCAAAAGACCTTGGACACGTAATGGATCTTGGAGAAATTATTTCAATTGAACCTTTTTAATTTTATTTATAAATTTAATTGAAAAATATTTAATTTTTGCCCTGCTTATATAAATGATCTATGAAAGCCCAACAAATCAGAAAAGGAAATAATAAATGATCTATGAAAGCCCAACAAATCAGAAAAGGAAATAATAATGTTCGATTAATTATAAATCTTACTCGTTTCATCCAAAAAAAAGGTATATGTTTATTATTTATTTTGGTAGTCTACAAATATGATATTTTTTTATTTTTTAATTTTAAGTTTACAAAACACTCAATTAAAAATTATTATTTTCTATACAAATTAATTTATATATTAAAATTCATGTCCCTATAATAATAAAATATTTAATAAATACAATAAATATTAATAATTCATTATAAATAGATAGAGGGGTATAAATTATATTTTTATTTTATTTTTTTTAGTTTTTGAATATTAATAATGTGCACTGTATTATGTAATGCTACAAACATAAAAAATATTTAATTATAGATTATTCTCTCATTTAAGCATGTTTTATTTCATATTAATGTATTTTATTCTTTAATTTATTGGTTATAATTATAATCAATAAGTCGAATTAAAACAATAAAAGAATAAAAAAATAAGCATTTAATAATTTTAACGTTTAGGTACGCTCAAAAAATAAATAAGCATTAACTATATAAAATTATATTTAAATCATTTTGCGTTTAGAACAATAAAACTCCACCAAATAAAGAAGAAATAAGTTATAGATATATGATAAATATTAATATATTATTAATTTTCAATTTATTAAATAAGTAATTTAAGCCATAAATTTTAACAAAATAAACATTTTAAATTTAATTTTTATTAATCCGTAAAAAAGTAATTACATTTAATCTCTCTACTATATACGTCACATTTTATATAAGTTGGGAAAAAAAAGTTTATAATTTAATTAAAACGTAATTTTAGAAGGCTTATGTGGATAGAAAAACAATTCATGTATTTCTAACTAATTAATTTTTATATTATTATTATTATTATAACTTAGTAAATATAATATGTTGAAATCTCGCAAATCAAAGGACCATTATTAAACATCTAAGAACCTTTTAATATGATCAATATAACTGACCACTTTCATCAAGAAAAATTATCAATTGATTCACTTCCAATTATAATTTTCTATTCATATACATGCATCATCTTAAATATAAATACTCCCTCCGTCTCCGAATAAGTGTCCCCTAAGGAAAATTTTTGTGTCCCCTAATAAGTGTCCTATTACAAAAATCAAGACAAAAATAGTATTAAATTTCCAATTTTACCCCTTTCATCATTGAATTACTTTTTATGTTTTCTATACATTTATTAAGGGAAAATAGTAGAAATTATTAATTGTATTGATATATGGATTTTTATGTTTGGATACACTTTATTGGGCGACGGAGGGGAAGGAGTATATGATAGTTATCGGATCGATAGAGTTAGTGATCTAATCCTTTTACATTGAACTGACTTACGAACAATGTCTTTTGCTAATTAATCCACTTTCTTATGTTTTGTCTCCTTCGATTCATAAAATTATATTTTTCTCTGATTTTCTTTTCTTTGGCTAAATTAAAATTAATTATATTTTGCTCACTCCACCATCTGAAACTATAGGATTTGCTTGGATTAAAATAACGAAATGCACAAAATATGATGTGATGTGTTGTACTGATTATTATGTCAGTCCATGATGACGCACTTTTTAAATTTATTTTATTTATAAAGTTAAAAGAATCGTGTGCAGTCAAAAATTAGATCTCATACTCAACCACTAAGGGTCCATTTGGTAGACAAGATAGGATATAGTGGGATAGGATAAATATAATATGGTGTGTTGGGATATGTATAGATAAAAATAATCATATCTTCCATTTGGTAGGCAAGATAGTGTTCTAGATAAAAATAATATGTCATTTGGTTGGAATGATTACAATCTTGATTTTGGTGTGCTATTACAATATTGACCTTATACCTTTTAACTAATTATCAATTTTAACATATCATTCTCACTTATTTTCATCTATATTTTTAGAAAATAAAAATTAATATATAAAATAATTTTTATTTATTTTCATCATTTTAATTTTAATTTATTTTAGTAAGAGATAATACATGATTTCTTTTAATTTTTTATTATTTTATTTTCGACATTGCTTTACTTTTTAATTATATAATATATGATGTTTTTTTTATTATTTTATTTTTGATATTGTTTTGCTTTTTAATTATATAATATATAAAAATATTGATTTTTAAATTTTCTTGAGTTATTGAGAAAAGTTTTTTAAATATTTAATATCAAGTCCAAGAAAAATTGAAATATGATATTGTTTATTATCATTTTAATTTATAAATTAATTAACCAAAATTTATATGATGTTTATTTGGCTAATATTTTATTTTCTGCAATTAATGTTTTATAAAATTATGAAAATGCCATAATTATTTTAGTAAGAGATAATATTTGATTTCTTTTCTTATTATTTTATTTTATTTTATGTTTTTCTTACTACTTTATTTTTGATATTGCTTTTTTTTAATTATATAATATAAGATATTTTTTCTTATTATTTTATTTTCAATGTTGCTTTGCTTTGCTTTTTAATTATATAATATATAAAAATACGATTTTTAAATTTCTTGAGTTATTGAGAAAAACTTTTTAATCACAACATTTCTTTTACATGATCTTGTAAATCAAATTTATTAAAAACTATATTTCTTTTACATTTCTTTTGTTGCATTTCAACCCTATATTTCAACTAGCTATGTCAATCCAACTAGTTATATTTAATTATTATACTAATCTACTAAACAATAACGCATTTAATTCTGAAATAATTTAATTAAAACAAGATCAATAAATTACTCAAAACTCATAAATATATATCAAAATTTCTTTTACATTTTTTCATAGCTGCAGCTTTCCGCCATGACTTGGTCGATGGATTAAACACCAATATCATCTTGAATGCTAGCTACATAGAAGAAGAATCTGCCCTTGAGAATCTGGGAATCTATCTTGTGCCATTGAATTTGTGAGACGTCAAAAGCATGTATTTCACCAGAGCAATAGCCATTCCTCACAAGCCAAAGAGAAACAACCACGAACTTTGAAATAAACATTCTCGCCTAATTTGCATGAACCGATGAGAAACAATGCACCGATGAGGGAAACAATGCAACCTTAAGCTCTAAAGCCCAGAGTTGAATTACTTCAGTTGAGGGAAACAATGCAACCTTAAACTAAAGAAGAAGAGTGAAGTGGAGGTGAAGTGGAGTGGCAGTGACAGTGTATGAGAAAATACACATACAAATTGTGTCCCCTCCCTCATTCTCCGGCCACCCTCTGCCAAGAGGGATGGGTTGCACCCCCTCGAAACTCGATAATGATGACATGCTGCGGCGGTGCAAGGAGCGCCGCCACCTCATGAAGGAGGCGGTCTATTCCCGCCACCACCTCGCCGCCGCCCACTCCGATTACTGCCGCTCCCTCCGCATGACCGGCTCCGCCCTCATCACATTCACCTCCCGCGAGCATTACTTCTCAGTTTCCGACCACTCCCTTGCCGTTCTCCGCCCTCACACTGCCACCTTTAGTGCGCCACCTCTCATTCGCCTTCTTTCCACCCACCGTCCATGTCCACCAGCTCCTCCCACCACCGCCAAACTTCCACGACGGCGGAAGCAGGCCGTGAAACTACCCCACATTCTCTCCGATTCAAGCTTCACTTCCTCTCCGCCACCAGATCACGATTTCACCTACAACGCAAGGTCGAATTCAACCTACTCCGCCACTCCTTCGCAGGCTTCATCAGTGTGGAATTGGGATAATTTCTATCCTCCGCCATCGCCGTCGGACTCAGAGTACTTCAACAATTTCAACAAAAACCAAACCCCCACCCACAAGGCAATAACAAGAGCAAAAAAAAAAGATTAGCAACACTGCGAGGATGATGAAATGTTCCAGATAAGAGGTGTGGTAGCACCAACAAAAATCAAAAGGGATTAAAAGGGACAAAATGGAAAAGAAAAAACAGGGATAAATTTGCTACATCCGATTAAACCCTAGCCAAATAATAAAGGCCAAATGAAACTCAATTGGCATATTGAATGTGGAGGGTGACAATATGCACTTAACTACTCTTAACACCGCGTTCTTCAAGGGGTTGGGTTCTCTAAATTCCAGCCGACCGCACTTGAATCGCGTTGCCTTTTCGCCCTTCAATTCGTTGGCTTCTTGGATTTCCATTCGCAGAAACCTTCGATAAAACAGAAATAAATCAAAAAGATGAGCTCCAAATCAAACAAAATATAGAGACATAAAGGTTGCATTTACCTTTCGGTGTAGACAGTGTCGCCTGAATCGCCCTTCGCTCGCAACAGGCATGAAAGAGAAAGACTCAGAGAGAAGAAAGAATGAAAGAGAAATCGACGATAATTCTGAAAAGGGTATTTTTGGAAGAAGCAAAATACCCCCTTTTTACTGTTGGGTTGGGTTAGTTTTAATACCACCTATTCGGTGGGATTATAATCTATCTACAACCTGGTTCATTACACGGGCTTCTTCATTAACAACGGGCCCTTCGGTTTAACACATTTGCTACCAAATGAAGGATGTAATGAGTTTATTTTTACCCAACTGCCCATAACCTAGCTACCAAATGGGCCCTAAACATGAAAAAATTTCTGATTGAACTTTTATTTGTTCTTTCTTTTAGCTAGTTTAGTTCGACGGACATGTCATGATGCTTTAAATTAAAATTATTATCATTATTATTACTATTATTATATTTATTATTATTATTATTTGTTTTTTTTATAGTTTAGTTCGCCATAGATCTAGTAATGGGTTTAGTTAAAATATGGGGACTCCGAAACCCCAGCCTACAAAAGAAAATATGAAAACATAGTAGCAGGGGTGTTAATCCATCAGATACAGATTAATTGAAAACGGTCATGTGATTATTCAAAATTGAAAACGAATTGTATTGTGATATTGAATATTGATCGAGCTTAATTTTTGAGGTGAAATTGAAAGCTGGTTAGAAAGTAATGACAAGGGATTTACGTGGTTCGACTTTTAATGAAGTCTACGTCCACGGTGAGGAGAGCTGTTGTATTATGATTTAGAGTGAAAAGTACCGAATATCTCCCTTTAATCTAGCTTTGAAAGACTATTTATAGATAATTTAGAGGCGGCTACATCAAGTGGGCCGAAGTAACTGGGCTCATGGGCCGAGCTATTGGGCCGAGCTGCTCTTGGGCCGAGGTGCTACTGGGCCGAGCTGCTCTTGGGCTGGTCCGCTAATGGGCTTCTGTTTGGGCCTTATTGATGGGCCATATCCTATCACACCCCCCCCAAAAGAAGATCGGCACCGAAGTGGAGAGCCTGACGAGGTTGACGAAGTGATGATCTGGACGAGGTGAAGATCTCGCATTTGCCGGAGTCGAGGTGAAGATCTTGCAGTTGCCGAAGTCGAGGTGAAGGTGAAGTTGTTGACGAGGCCGAGGTAGTAATCGAGGTGGTGGGAGACAACTGTTGTGGAAAGTGGCGTGTGACACGCGTCACTTGTCTATTGGGGGAGGCGAAGAGGCGGGATTTTGAAAAAGGGCGGTTGGGAAAAGGCGATGTGATGTTTTATAAAAGCTTCTTTTGGAAGCTAAAAAACACTTTTCACTTTTCGCAATCCCTAATTTCGCTCCCCAATCTGCAAAAAGCTCTCAGCCTTTCTGCCATTGTCGATTTTGATTTCGAGAAAATCCTTCGAATCTTCCCAACAAGTAAGTGTTTTGCTATCATGTCTGCTTCCTCTTCTTCTGCCTCTTCTGCTTCGTCTTCTTCTTCTCGTACTCCGGGCGGTAGGGAGATTGTTGAATCTCCGTCGCCGCTTAGGAGTTTTCCGGCAAGGGCTACGGTGAGGGTTTTTACCCGAGCGGCTCTACCCCCTATCCCTAGACTTATAGAGTATCCCCCTTTGGCTGGGTCGGAGGCTGCTTTAGAGTGCGCCTCAAGTATGAGTGAATCCCACATGTCCAATTTAGCTAGAAAATTTTGTTTTCCGGAGTCTGCTGAGTTGATTTTACCTCGGGCCGAGGACAGAGGTTGTTCTCCTCCCGTAGGGTTTTTTAACATGTACGAAGACTACCTTAACTTTGGTCTTCGTCTTCCTTTACATCGTATTTTTGTCGAACTGTTAGAGAAGTTCGAGCTTCCCTTGGGTCAGTTTGCGCCGGCCTCTATCAAGCAAGTAATAGGTTTTTGTGTGGAGGTCGGCCGCCGAGGCGGACCGATGTCGCTGGAGTCTTTACTCCGTTTCTTTAGAGTTAAGCGGGGGCCAACTGGGTGGGTATATCTCTCGCCTGTAAATAAGTTTAAGTTGGTCACCCCGTCCAAAGTGTCGAACTGGCAGAAGAAGTTTTTCTTCTGCCGGGCTGAAGGAGTGCCCCTCTACAGCTGGTCGGCGGCCAAGTTTGGCCCGCAAATGAGGGTGGATCCCGTCGGCGAGCTCGAGACGAGCTTGATGGACCTCGGCGCAATTAAGAGGACTTACGCCGAGGCTGAGTTGTCGAGGCACGGGCTGAGCCCCTGTGACACCCTAGCTGACGTGGATCCGGGTGAGGCTTCGTATTGTGTTGTCTGACCTCGTTATCCGAACTAGATTTTAATGTTTTTCTTTACTTCTACAGTGGATCCAGAAGTTTTGCAAGCGGCGCTGAGGAGGAGGAAGAAGAGGCCGAGAACCGAGGAGACGCCGCGCCGGGAGAGGGAGGAGAGGGTGGAGACCGAGGTGACTCCACCCATGATTGATCTGGCGTCACCTCGGAGGGAGGTGATAAGAGGCCCGGAAGCTCGGGCATCCGGGTCGGGGTCGGCTCAAAGGGCCCCGTTTCCCGAGGTGAGTGGAAACAGTCATTTTTATCTTTAATTTTTTCTTGTACTGATATATTTTGTGCAGGAGGCGGATATGGTTCTGGACGGGCTGAGCGCCCTCTCGCACTTCGTCATCGGCGGAGTCGAGCAGTTCAGGGCCCTAAATTCCGAGCTCGAGAAGGCGAGGGCCGAGGCGGCGAGGGCGGAGGAGCAGGAGGCGAGGACCCTGTCAGAGCTGCTGGCGGCGGAGAGGAGGGTGGCCGAGCTGGAGGCCGAGGCGGCGAGGCTGAGGGGCGAGCTGGCCGAGGAGAGGGAGAGGATGGCTGGGGCGGCGGCCGAGCAGGGCGGCGTGCTGCGAGCGCTTGCCGAGCGGATCTTCCGCTCCAAGCACTTCGGCACCGTGGCAGCGCAGCTGGTGAGCGCTATGAGTCCGCCGATTACTTCGGCAGCGCTTGACTTGGTTGCCAAAGATTACCCTGAGCTTGACAAAGTCAAGTACGGGTATGAAGAGGTGACCAAGGAAGAGATGCTGCGGGAGTACGCGGAGGTGCTCGTAGAGTGCACCGCGGCCGTCCCGGTGGTGGAGAGGCTCGCGCAGCAAAGGATCCTGCTATCCGAGCAGGTAGTTCGGGGCTGCCCTGTGGATCGGGATGACAATCTTGAAGCAGTCATCGCCGATCTGGCCAGGAGGTCGGCTTCCGACGCCGCGGCGGGAGGAGCGGAGGGTGGCAACGCGGCGGAGCCTGAGGTCGGTGGGGGCGAGGCGCAGTAGTAGTTTTTTTTTTTTTTTTTTTTTTTAGCTTGTATCACGTCTCCATTAGGGAGGCGCTTTTTACGCAAGTATATAAAATACTTTTGTTTGAACTGTGCCTCTTGCTGAACTGTCTACTTTTTGCTTTTGTAGTATGCTTTTGACTTCTCCCCTACCTCGCTGCCTGAACAAGAAATAAATGAGCTTCGTCGGGCTGCCGAAGCTGCCGAAGTCGAGGCCGCGTGTTGGAAAAGCCGAGCTGCCAACATCGAGACCGAGCTAGAGGCGAAGCTTCGGTTGGCACAGGAGAAGCTTGACGAGGAGCATGCGAGGTTCCTGGAACTGGAGGATAAGTTTAAGCAGGTCAGGGACGACCTTCAGACTTTTAAGGCCGTAGCCGAGGAGCATGAAGAGTACGAGGACCGTATACATAGAAGTGGTGGCCTGACCATATACGAGGTCCATACACAAATAAAAGAGGTCCGAGCTCGTACGAAGAAGTACATAGAGAAGTATGGCGATGATTCCTGGCAAGTTCGTGAACAGGAAGAGGCACTTCTCAAGCTCGGATCCATGTACAAAATTATTCTGAAGAGGAACCCGAAGCTGAAGAGGTGGGTCGAATCCAAGAAGGCATCACTTGAGGCTTCTTCTTCGGGTCAGTTGGAAAGGAGTTCGGCTGGTGCTCCTCCCCTTAACCTGGGTCGAACTCGGGAAGAGACTCTTGCCATCATGTCTCGAGGTGGAGGGCGACGCACTTCAGGCGGCCGAGGTCGAGCTGCGCCTCCAGGCCGAGGTCGATCTGCGCCTCCAGGTCGGGGCCGAGGAGGTTTTGGCCGTGGTGAGGGGATGGCCTTTTTGGATTCGGTGCTCGGTCATGGTGCCAGCTCGAGCTCGGGTCTGGGCTTCGTGGAGAAGTACCTCAATTTTAGTAGTAGGTCTCCGGGCTCGGACCCTCCATCCTGATTGTAACATGTATTTTTATGAAATAAAATACAACTTTTTATCGTCATTACTTATCTAAAGCTTTACTTAATTTGTACAATCAAGTTTGCTTTAAGATGTTTGTGATGACTAGTGAGTACTTCGGAGTTACTTTGTCTTATGCCGAACTTCTTTTTGTAGACGGGGCCGAAGTTTGGACGAACTTCTTTCGGTGTACTTCGAGTAGCCACTTCGTCTAAGGACGAAATTTGGGCTTTGTATCTGCCACTTCGTCTAAGGACGAAGTTTAGGCTTTGAATCAGCAACTTCATCTAAGGACGAAGTTTAGGCTTTGAATCAGCCACTTCGTCTAAGGAC